>JASDQU010738702.1:87845-107783 GCA_032191745.1 Picea mariana
TGCCAAGGAATCCATTTCCTCTTTCATGCCTTTCTCCCACTTCTTTTTGGTGTCTACCTGCATTGCCTCTTCATAACATTCTGGTTCACCAGAATCAGTCAACAATAAATAATACAATGAAGGAGAGTATCGTTCAGGGGGTATACTTAACCTGGTAGATCTTCTAATAACACTTGCAGGTGTTTGAGGTACCTGCTGCTCCTGTTGTTGTACATTTTCATTTTCTGGTTCCTTTGGTATTTATTTTTTAGTGATCTCATCAAGCACTGTGTATTCTTGTTTTTCTTTTTCCTGTTTCTTTCCCTGCAACTGATCTTTGTACATGACCTTCTCATTGAATATGACATCTCTACTCCTAATGATTTTGTTATTTTCATAATCCCATAAGCGATAACCAAAATCATTAACACCATATCCAATAAAGGTACACTTCTTGGATTTTGCCTCAAGCTTTGTTCTATTTTCTTTATCAATATGAACAAATTCTTCACAACCGAAAGTTTTCAAAAAAGAATAGTTTACCTTTTTTCCTGTCCATTCCTCCTCTGGAATTCTACCATCCAAAGAGATTGAAGGTCCTCTGTTTATTAAGTAAACAACAGTATTTACAACATCTGCCCAGAACTGTAAGGGAAAACCGGCATGCAATCTCATACTCCTTGCACACTCCATGATTTTCCTGTTCATCCTTTTTGACACACCATTTTCTTGTGGTGTTCTTGGAATTTTCTTCTCTCTACGAATCCCATGGTATGAACAGTAATCATCAAACTCCTTGCTGCAATATTCACCTCCATTATCTGATCTGTGACACTTCAACTTTTTTCCTGTCTCATTCTCAACCAAAGCTTTCCATTTCTTAAAAGTATCAAAAACATCATATTTTTGTCGAATGCAATAAACCCAAGTTTTTCTAGTTGCATCATCAATAAAAGTAACATAATAATTAGAGCCACCAAGAGATGATACTTGAGCTGGTCCCCATACATCTGTATGCACAAGCTCTAACTTTTCATTCTTCTTTTCTTTTCCGACTCTGATAAATCTGACTCTCTTTTGTTTTCCATAAACACAATGCTCACATAAGTCCAAATCAATTTGTTTAAGATCTGGCAGCAAATTTCTTTTGTGAAGTATCTACATACCCTTCTCACTCATGTGTCCAATCCTATGATGCCATAGTGTTGTATCCACTCCTGTAGAAGCTAAAGAGATAGAAGAGTCAGTATTACCAGTACATAAATACAATGTACTACCTTCTCTCCTTTCTCTATCACCAATGATCCTTTGATGACCTTCCACATCTTATCTGTAAATATGGATATACAACCTTCACTTTCCAACTGCCCTGTTGAAATTAAATTTTTCCTTAAATCTGGAACATGTCTTACCTTTTTCAACAACCATTGGTTTCCATTTCATTGCTTTATTTTTACCTTTCCCATTCCAACAATTTTGCATGGTGCATCATCACCCAAATGAACCTGTCCAAAATCACCTTGAACATAATCTAGAAACTGTTTCCTATGGGGTGTGGCATGAAATGAAGCTCCTGAATCTACTACCCAAGACTCAGAAATATTATCTATAGAAAGAATCAAAGCATCTGGTAACACATCACCTGTTACATTTGCATCCTGATTTCTCTCTTGTTGTCCATCTCTTTGTTTCTTTGGAGCTCTGCAATCTTTCTTCAGATGTCTTTTCTTCCCACAATTCCAGCACTCTATCTTTCCAAGTCTAGATTTGGATCTGCCCTTCCTAGAATTTCCGTGGTTCCCTGAGCCCTTTCCTCTATCCTTTTGTCTTCCCATGTTCTCCATGTTCAACGCATTACCTGATGTCTCACATGTGCCTTTCCGTCACATTTACTCACTAAGGATAACACCAACAACATAATCAAATTTTAAAGTATTTGAACCAGAGACAGAGTTACTTACAGCCATGACCAAGCTGTTCCAACTTTCTGGCAATGAGCACAAGATTAGAAGAGCCCTGACCTCATCATCAAAGTCCACTTTGACAGAACTTAGTTGATTAGTAACCGTATTAAATTCATTTAAATGATCTGCAATAGAACCACCTTCTAACATCTTCATATCAAATAATCTCTTCATTAGAAATACCTTATTGGACGCTGAGGGTTTTTCATACAATTTGGCCAATGCATCCATCAAACCCTTCGTTGTCTTTTCTTTGGAAATATTGAAAGCCACCGACACTACCAAGCTTAGCCGTATCGTTCCTAGAGCCTTTCTGTCAAGAATCCCCCATTCTTTGTCCTTCATGGCCGTCGGCTTCTTTGTTATTCCGCCCAATGGTAGGAATAGATCCTTCTGATATAAATAATCTTCCATCTGCATCTTCCATAACTGGTAGTTTTGGCCGTTAAATTTCTCGACCCTAAACTTTCCATCTTCCGACATTGCTCCCACTCGAACCAAGAACCCTCTTTTCCTATGAGTTACCTTTCGCTCTGATACCAGTTGTTGGAAAAAACAGGACCGTGGAGCAATAAAATAAAACAAATGCAGAAACAAAACACAGAAGATACACAATACAATAGAGACATAGATTTACGTGGTTCACCCAGTGTGGGCTATGTCCACCAGAGAAATTATCAGGTCCTTCCTTTATTATTATCCAGCATATGAAGGGATACAACCGACAGCAAACCCGTTGTAACTTCCTCTTCTTTCTCTCACAGTCTCCTATCTCAGAATACAATATTCACCATCAACCATAGCCGCAATACATTTCCCTCATAAAAGAGGGTTGCCTTCTAGGGAAAAAAACCCTAACATAATCTCTACTGTTAGATCTGTGACCTTATAATGAACGGTCCAGATTTACAATGAAATTACAATATACATTTACAAGGCAATTTTTCCTTCGGGAGCTTCGCCCTCGAACCCCCGCTGGGGGCCCGCTTTACCCCAGACCCCCCAGCCGAGGGGATAGCCCCCCTGGACCTCACAGAGGGGGTACCCCCCCTCTGCACTCCCTCGCGTGGAAGAGTGTACATACTTCTGGGGTGTAAATACTTCATGGGGTATAAACACGGCTGAAATTAAAAGACCTCTGAATCAGGAAGATAATCAGGCTCCACAACCAACACACAGGTTCTCCATTTGAATCAAAGAATTCTACCATTTCATTATCTTTCTCTGTGCCATATGCCCTAATCAAATTTGTCGGTGCCACTATTTCAAGTCTTCAGGTTCTCTTTGGTTTACCATTGAAAGTAGATGCAACTCTTTTATAAAGGTGGTCTTCTGGGGGGAATACCCTCGAGCAATCATACATCGGATTTCATAGGTGGTTGGACTACCTAACCTTTGTAGAAGTTCCACAACATTTACATCCATGGTACCCTTTTGTTACAAGACCTGCGGTGTTATTGTATACAAAGCACTTTAGTGTAAAAAATATAGTTGCACCAAATTAAGTATGTCGAATAAAATTATAGATATAAACAAATAAATCAACATGCTTACCAAAGAAAAATCCTAGTCCTAGATAATCGTGTGTGGCGTATGCACATATGCCATACAAAGTAAAAAACATATCCATTGGGATGGGTCCTGATACATCATATACATGTATCCCTTCCCATGATTGCTTAAATTCATCGATTAGTGGTTGGAGGTAGACATCCATTATCTTCACTTGTCTTCTACCTGGGACTATAATAGCCAACATAAGATGTCCATTCTTCACATACAACCATGGGGGGATATTGTTATTTATCACTACCACTGGCCAAACAGAATGGTTGGCGTTTTGGAGGCAGTACAGGTTAACTTCATCCATGGATATGCTTAATCATAGGCTCCATACTTCATCCTTTAATTTTTTGGGCCATGTATCCTCTATATGCTTCATGGTTATTGAATCTGTTGGGATTCACATAACTCCTAGTTCACTTCTATGTGAGGCATGCCAACCCTGCAACATGGCTAATTTTTTGCAATGAAAGAGCCTTTGAATCCTTTGAATTATAGGCATGTACCTCAATATATTATGAGGAAGACCATGTTCCTTACCCTTTTTATTTTATTTGTAGTACCTTCCATGCCCACATTTTGGACATATCTCCTTTTCCACATATTTGTTTATGTATAGAATACAATCATTCCTACATGTGTGGTATGATATGTACTCAACACCCAACATTTTCAACATTTTCTTTGCCTCTGTGTAACTATCGGGCAAGGAATAATCTCTCGAAAGTACCTTATCTTTGATTAACCTGCAATTAGTGGGCAATAGAAATGTACACTATCATTAAGCATGCATAAAATCAACCATTTATTTCCTTCATGTGCGACAAGTTTCCTTAAAAAATTAGGGGACTTAATGGTTATTCACCTCAAAAGTGTCGAGAAACAGGTGTCTGTCATATTACTTTCAAGTTGTACTGTAATATTGTTTTCCCTAGTTTGGTAGACCTTGACCCATGTCCCAAGAGAGGGGTGGTGGAAGCAGATTTCAGGATTTCGAAGAAGATATCGACGATATCAACATCATCCCCTAGTTCATTTTGTTGGAATGCATGTAACAACATTCCCTCCATGGCTTGGGTATCTCATAATAAATCATCCATACCAACCTCTGTATCATTGCCTTCATCCCCAACATGTGAATAGCTAGTATTATTGTAGAGGTTTTGAATTGGTGACTCGAGACGTAGTGGGAATTGAATAGGTGGTTGATTCAACCATGCTCGGTATGCTTCCTCTCCGAGTTGTGCTCGTTTAATAGCAAGCTCGTGACTTGATCACATCGTAGTGGGGTGCAACGGTAGATGACAGACATGTTTATCATAGTCAAAAATTTGATTGTAAAAATATTGAACATTACATTGATAATATTAGTAACACACTGCATTTACTATGTTTAAACATTGTGCCAAACATTTATTAGAAGCATGTAATTTTTTTTCCCAATAATAAATATGCAACCAACCACTTTATAAAACAAATGTTGAATTAAATAATACATTTACATTAGTTCCATTGAAAATCCAAAAATACAATTACTCCATCATTGTTTTCTTATGCCCCAAGGGGTGTATGCATAAAAAAGATCCAATTCATAGTGCAATGCCATTGACCTAGGTTGGTTGCTAGAAGATGGCATGTTATAGTTGGTAGGGTAAAGGACTTGTCCATTTTCATCAAACATTTGCTTGTGGTATCTTTCTCCTGATAAGATCTTGTGAAATTTTGGGACTACTGAAATGTCTTGCGCATCTGAACTTGATCTTGAATCATGATTCTGCAAAATTCAATGAACAATTATTCAATTGTGTGTGCATAAATAACATAAATTCAATGAGATAAATAAATTATAAATAAAATCTAGACTTATTGCAAATTGGGGGGAGGGGACTTGAAGGTTTTGCTATGATATGGAATGAGTTGGAATATGAAAAATTGGCCATTTGATATTATAATTTATTTTCTCTTTCATTTGAGCCAAAATCGTCGTCTTGGGAAGCATAGAACAATCTAACTTCAAATAGAATTTCAAATAACTTTTATAAGTTAACAGTGTGCTTAATTATATAAGGATGCCCCTGTGCGTTGTTATAAAAAAAACACACTGATGTTTTAAGTTATGAGAAGAACTTAAGATGGACCTCTTTTATTGCCTCCTCAAAGCAAAACCTTTGCAAAATTTAAATGCGGATGTTTGCATTTGTATTTTGCAAATTAAATTGTTTGTCGGTGCATTAATACTTACACATCGCACCGATGCGATACAAACTGTATAATGTGTCGATTGATGCAAGTTAGAACAATAATGTGTGTGATTACTATCAATGCATTTAAATTTAGTACAAAAAAATGAATTGGTGTGTTATACTTACACACCGCATTGGTGCGCTACTCACTGTATAGTGCATTGAAAAAGCAAGTTACAAAAAAAAAAAAACACATGTGTTTATCATCAATGCGCCGAAATATACAACGAAAAAATGAGCGGGAATTTCATTTTTTCTAAATGTATGTGTTTATAAATGAAAACCCTATTCATTCTTCAATCTTTTGCCAAAATTTAGAGGGGGTATTTGTGCAAGAGAGATTTACCAGCAAAGACTTTGTAGTGGATGAATTTTTTTTAAGCGCTAAATTCGAAAGGGATTACCATAGGTCACATACAAATATGCAGAGGATAAATTTCAGGTATATGCTTTCATTCTATTGATCATTTTAATATTTCCTCTATTTGATTCAAACAATTTTCAGTGCATTCTCAAACAAAAAAAATGGTTTCATAGTTACTTTCGGTATTGGAAGCCCTAATTTCCTCATTGTTTTTCTTGCTTTCCCTTTCTATATTTCACAAGGAGATTTATTTTAAGCAAAATATTTTTATATGTTTTGTTTATTTATATATGGGGTGTTTCATATCTATTGCAATGGAACCACTCATTGCATTGGATCCCAAACCAACCTGTCATTGTCAGGTTTTTTTAAACACCTTCGCGGTTAGTGGTGCGCATTGTACATAGTCATAGTACTGATGCATATTTTCATGTCAACAACATCACTTGATTTAAATTAGAAATAAAATTTAAAAAAAAAATCGCGGTTGGAGGTAATCATTGTACATAGATAAGCACAATGACACATTTTCTTATAAAGAGCATCGTTGAGTTTAAAATGAAAATAATAGTATTTTTTATATAGAAACTGTCACGTCTTAAATTTGTTCATAGGTCAGCGGTGCTTAATAAACAATAATTAGGTATCGATGCCTTTACTAATTTATAAAGCTTTTTCAATTTCGCAATGACATTGTTATCATATACCAATGCGTATACATATTGTTGATGCACCGATGTGTATGAAGTTACTATACACATGGTTTCTTATTTTGTAAAAAAAAATACGTAATTTTTTATCCTATGATTCCTAGCTTTTCTTTTTCCAGGGAGATTTGAAAATTCCAAGGGACAAATGAGGGGAAAACCAACACATGTCGGTAGGGATGTCTAAAAAAGTATAGGAGATGATAAAGGAAATGAACATAATTGCATCACAAGAGGAGACATGCCAATAACAATGTGCATAAGATGCATGTAATCATTCATTTATTATTTTATGTACATCGAATTTAATTATCGTGTGAAATATTAATTTTCAATTGTTTTGTTGCAAAAAAATAAAAATAGAACCCATTCAGCACATAAGATAGAACGAAAAAGAATAAAAGGGTTGATCACAAACTTTGTGAGTATTTGTGTTTTCGACCTTACTTAAGATTTCATGTTTGTTGTGATTTTTATATGTAAATAATTAATTTACATTTATCCATGGATGTCTTCTAGTAGGTGCTAACATACAACGAGGAACCAACCCATGAATTCATAGACATTAGGTTAAGTATGGGTTGTGAGTATGTGTTGAAAAATGAAGGTTTAGTCGAAAAATTTGTAAATATATATCATGTTTATCTCCCCTTGTTTTATAATTAAAGAACCAACAAGAAACCTTTATATTAATTATATTGATTGTACAAGATTTAGTTGAAACCCTAGCTCTTCGCTGAAACCCTAGCCCACTTCCATGTCTTCTTCGCCCTCCTCTCAGCGACCCCCTCCGGCTCCTGACGAGCTCACCTTCAGATCTATTGTCTCTTCCATGGGACCCTCGGTTGCAAAGCCTCAGCCACCGAAGTTTGTGAAGCGACTTGAGAACATCCTAAAACTTGTCCTCCTAGCCACTCCTGCCCATTCAAAAGCTCTAGCTCTTTTTGAAAGGGCCCTTGTTGGACAGTTCATCGACCTCTGGTCTGTCCGGCGAGCAATGGATATTTGGGTGCAAAAAATGGCAGTTTTGATCAAAGGACGGATGACCCATTATTTATGTGGAAGAAGTTTTTATACTTTCGTCTTTGAAACAAAGGAAGATTGAGACTTGATCTTCGGAGGAGGCCCTTAATTTTTCAACAATTTAGGAATGTACCTAAACAGGTGGACTCTGGAATTCAACCCTAATCTCAATGTGCCTTCAAAAATTCCATTTTGTGTAAGACTTCCGCATTTTCCTCTCCATTGTTGGAATCCTGACTCGTTAAGAAACATTGGAAACTCCTTAGGAAAATATATAGATTCAACACAACCCAAGGGAAATATGTTTGCATGCACTCGAATATGTGTTGAAGTAGACCTAGAGAAGGGCTTTCCGAAATCAATCCTGTTAAAACTAGATAATTGGCAACAAATTCAAAAATTGGACTACGAGCAATTACCATTTAAATGCAAAGCATGCCACGAATACAAGCATTTTTTTAAAGACCACAAAATGTTAGTTCCCCAATCCCCAACACCCCAAGCCTTAGAGGAACAGTGGAAAATTGTAAAGAAGAAAATGGTGGGTGGAAGAGTTCCCCAACCTCCCTCTCATAAACCCTCCTCAAGTTCTCTTTGTGTCTCAAATGTTGCCCAATCCAGTCCAAGCACTTTGAAAGCTTCTTGTTCATGCAGTTTCTATAGTTGAACCTCCTCGTGCCTCTTCCTTGAATCCCATTCTTTCCATGTCCTCTTTAGTCCCTCGGGATTCAGACTCAAATCCCTTTTTGACCTCAACAAATTATTTTGAGGTTATGTCACAGCCCTTTCCAACTTTCGTTGAGGTGGTTTCCCCTTCTGTAAGGCCACTTGGTTCATATTTCCCTTATTGATCTCCTATGTTAATCTCCCCCTCCCTGATCATGTCAGTAGCTTCCTAGGAACTTTAAACTCCCACTCCCTACCAAGAATCCTCAGAGTATCAAGAAAAAATCAACTCAATACAAATCCCCCCTCTGGAGTAACAATAAGAAGACAGACCCAGTCAACCTCTAGTGACCAAGAATATGAAGGCTTGGAAGACAAGCAAAAGAAAAAACCAAGGAGGAAGTCAGCTAAGGAAATATGGGAAGAAGAAGCAAATAAAGACAAAATGATGGGTGTTCAAACTACAATTGAAAAGTCATTCAAAACGGCTAAAGGTAACACAGGGAAAGGAAGTGGGCAAGGTTCCCAGAAAGGAAGTGGTATTCTTTCTTCACAAGGTAAATAATGAAGATAATCTCCTTGAATTGTAGAGGCATTGGAAGTAAATACAAAGTATAAGTAATGAAGGATTTAATCAAAGAAGAAAAACCCAAGGTCCTTCTAATCTAGGAGACCAAACTTTCAGATTCTGATCTGTTAGGTTTAAATAAACATTTTTGGGATTTAAGTACAAGTGTAGCAGTAAGCTCAAGGGGAGCTCTAGAGGTCTATGAATATTTTTGAATACTTAGGAGATAGAAGTAAATCTAGTGGAAAAAACCCAACACTGGATTCTAGTAGATCTAAAATGAAAAGCCACCAGTAACACTTACAAAATATTCAATGTTTATTTTTGGTTCTCCCTAGGGAAAAACAAGCTCGCTGGAATGAACTCAAGTTAACTAGATCTTCATTAGAGTTAAGAACCACTATAGTGGCTGGTGAATTCAACAAGGTCTTGTCTTATGAAGAGAAGAGAGGGAGAAATCCCATTCATGACCCTCTAAGAGAAACCATAGAAGACCTGATCTCAGAATGGGATCTCATGGATGTTAAGCCAATATAAGGTAAGTTTACTTGGTCAAATAAAAGATTAGACAAAGCTCATATAACAACTATATTGGACAAATTCCTTATCCATAACAGATTTTTGGATAAAAATCTAGAAATTTCTTCAAAGATTATAACCTCTGCAACTTCATACCACAAGCCTATAAGTTTGATCCTGGAGGCGGAAAAGAATTATGGTCCCCTTCCTTTTCGATTGAACCCTCTTTGGTTACACAACAAAGAAGCAATGGATTTAATCAAAAGGGTGTGGTCAAACAAAGTGGAAGGATCGGCCAATTTTATTCTTGAATCCAGCCTTAGAGCAGTCAAGAAAGCCCTCAAAGATTGGGTGAAAAAACATTATGAGGAACCTAAACACAAGAAGCTTAAATTAAAGAGTGATTTGGAAAAAATCCAGAAAATAATGGAGGAAGAGGAATACACTCAAACTCTCCAAAGGCGAGAACAACAACTCTATAAAGAATTGCATCAAACCAATAGAAGAGAAGAAGAACATTGGAGATTGAAATCAAGAAGCCTTTGGCTGAGCTCAAGAGATAGAAATACCTCGTTCTTTCACAAACAAGCCAAGGCCAAACAACTTAGGAAATATGTAAAAGAGATTACCTCTTCCTCTAGGGAAATCATTTCTGAATATGAAGCAATCAAAAGGGATGCTACTTCACACTTCCAGGCTCTTTTGACGAAGGATGAGGACCATGACACACAACTCAACACAAGTTTTCTGTAAGAAACCCTTCTCTAATATCGCAAGAGGATAATCAAACTCTTCTGAAAGATATTGAAGAGGAGGAAGTCCAACAGGTTGTTTGGGGTCTTGGGCCAGACAAAGCATTGGGTCTTGATGGATTTTCAATCTCCTTCTTTCGAAGTTGTTGGGAAGTGGTCAAGAAATACTTGTGTAAAATGTTATCTTGGTCCAAAAAATGGTGTAAAGTAGGAGGGGGCACTAATTCCTCCTTTATATCCTTGATCCCTAGAGATTCTAATCCTTCAAATTTCTCCAGACACAAACCCAGCTCTTTATGTAAGTCTTCTTATAAAATCCTAACCAAAATAATTACTAATAGGTTGAAAGTGATTCTTCCTAGAATAATCTCTAAAAATCAAGGATGTTTCCTGCAAAAAAGGCAAATCCTAGATAATATCCTCTTAGTCCAAGAGGCGGTCCACTCAAACAAGATCATAAAATAAAGTGGCATGGTGATAAAGTTGGACATGGCGAACGCTTCTGACAGGGCACAATTCTACTTCTTTTTTGAAATTATGAAGAAATTTGGTTTCTCTAATGATTTTATTTCTTGGATAAATGCTTGTGCAAATGGTCCATGGATAGTTGCTCTCATCAATGGTTGACCAGGGAACTTCTTCCAAAGTAGTAGGAGACTAAGGCAAGGATGTTCGTTATCTCCCCTTCTTTATGTGATAATGGCAGATTCTTTAAGCAGAAAGATGGAGCCCAAAATAATTAGTGGAAGACTTCCTGGAATTTATATAGTCAGAGGAGTCAAGGAGATTAATCACTCCCAGTTTGCAGATGATGATTTGTTATTGGGAGGAGCTTATGTTTTATTAGCCTATATATTTAATATGATCATGCATCAATATCTAGAATTGTCGGGGGGGTTGTTAACAACAAAAAATGTTGGATGTATGGTTGTAAGGTTTCAGAAAGCAGACTGTGAGCTCTGGCAGGGAAGCTAAATTTCAATTACTCATAAAAATGGCGCTCCTTCACCTATTTAGGGGTCCCTATTTTTCACACAAGATCTAGAGGTGCGAATTGGCAAAATATATTAGATAAGATTAGGAAAAAACTGAACCAATGGGGAGCTAAGTGGTTGAATTCGACCAGAAGAATTGTTCTAATCAAGCCCATACTCTCTTCAATGGAAATATATCAAAGTTCGATCCTTCTAGCCTCGACGAGTGTCCACCAATGTTTGAACTATTTGTTAAGAAAAATTCTATGGCAAGGTGGGAAAACAAACGCAAAGAAATTCCACTTAATAAAATGGGGAACGATCATAACTCCTTATGAACGTGGAGGGGTTGCCATCAAAGATTTGATGTTAATGGACAAGGCCCTTGAGGATAAATTTATGTGGATAATGATATCATAAGGTAAAGCTTGGTGAAAATATAGCCTTTTAAATAAATACCTATCCAAGAAAGGGAAAGGATGCCTAGACAAGGATCCAATATTGAAGAGCATCTCCCCCATCTAGAAATTATGTAAGGAAGCTATGCCTCTAATTAAGAAGAACTTAACTTGGATCCCTGGGAAAGGAAGGAAAATTAAGATCTGGGAGGATGGTATCATGGGTGAACCCCTGATGGCCACAAGATAAAATCTATCCCCTCTCAGAATCTAGATGTGAATGAACAATCACTGCTCCCTTTCAGATATTTCAGAACGGGACCCTGACGGATCTTGGAAAGGCTAGAAAAACCCAAACTTTCCTCCTGATCTTCTTAGCTCGTGGAATCAATTAGTAGCTCTTCTTCAAGGAAAAGCTCGAACTTCTAAATTTGTTCAAGATGAAAGAGGTTCGGGTGAGAAAGGAGGAAAATGCACGATCAAATTAGGATATCAGTCTCAGTTGCTCCATCTTTCTCTCCCTACAGAAGAACTAAATTGGAACATTATTTGGAAAAGTGAGGCCATCCCAAAAGTAAAAGCGTTTAGTTTGGTTCTCTGTCATAAAAGAATATTAACAACATAAAATCTAATGAAGCGTGGAATACAAGTTCCATCCAAGTGTTTTCTTTGTAAACAAAATGAAGAATCGCTTTCCCATATTTTCCTTGAATGTGATTATACTAATGAAGTATGGATGATCCTATTAGTAGGTTTGGTGGAGCATCCTTTATCTTCGTTTAGCATTATTGAAGCCTACTCATCCAGGCATAGAAGATACCCAAGGAACTTTCTTAAAAAACCTCTTCTGAAACAGGTATGGACCATTTTTCCATTCTATGTGAACCGGAAAATATGGCTAGCCAAAAATAAAGAAATCTTTACCAATGAAGAAACTCAGCCTTGAAGATTAGTGTCACAGGCACGGGGATTGATGACTTAAACAATTGAATTAAAAGGTAATTCAAATTAGGTGGATTTAGATCTTGAGGTTCAAGAGAGGCTTTGGTTGAGCCCGATATTGAACAACTCAAGCAACATGAAGCTTTCTAGAAATAATTCAATAGGTAATTCCCCTTCCTGGAAGCTCGGAATTCTGACAAGTGAGTTGGAAGCCTGGATAAAATCCAAAAATCAACACATCCTTCTTTTTGATGGAGCCTCGAGAAGAAATCCAGAGGTGGCAAGAGTGGGGGTGTTGTATGTCCCCGAAGGATCCAAGATAATCATCTATTCTTTGGGTTTATGGAAAACAACCAACAATCACGCTGAGGTGCTCGCAGCCTAGAAAGGTTTGGATCTTGCTAAGGAAAGACAGGTTAAAAACATAACCCTTGTAGGAGACTCCTCCTTAATAATCCAAACTGTTTATCGGAAAATCCCCCCAAGTAATATCTTCATCGGATGAATAACCCAGAGGATCCTAGATCTCAAGGAAAGCTTGGACTCCCTCCAAGTTTTTCATGTATCAAGAGACCAGAACTCAAAAGATGATACTCAAGCAATCCAATCTTGCACCCTAGATGAAGGGAAGCTCTCTTGTGGGGAGCTTATAAGGTGGGATTTGATCCCATGGAACATACCCACCCTCCCTGTTTTAGATGTTAATGACCATTTCAATTCAAATGACGAATCGACCTCATGTCATACCTCTTCGGCGTGTCATCTGGGTCGCGCTTATATTTATTTCCCAACCTAGCATATCTCCCTCTTGGACGACTTCACGTCTCAAAATGACCAGTACGTACTCCGAATAACAGACAAAGCGTGTGGGAGTTAGAATCACGACAACATAATGCATCATAACTCACTATGAATAAGGGCAATTTGGTATTGTGCATTATGGTTGTGAACATGCCTCTCTAGTGTGCAGTTAGAAGAAAGCTTCAGTGGTGTTTACAGTGGCTCCTTCTCCTCACCATAGGTCATGATGTTGTTTCAATGGAGTCTGTAGTCCTGACTCTCTCCTTCCCTCCCAGATTCAAAAATGATGTGGACACCCTCAAGGAAGTGTTGTCCAATTTTATGGTGTGTCTGGATGGACAACAGAAAGGTGTGGAGCGAAGGCATCAGGAGGAAATGCAAGATATTTCCTCGCAACAGAAAAATACTCAGCAAGAGGTGGAAAAACTTAAAGCGCACAAGGCAGTATAGGACATGGAGCTCAAATGACTCAGAGAAAGAACTAAAGAATAGGAACACCAAATCAGAAGAATTAAAAGAGATATAGGACACCTCGAAGCTGAAAACTTGCCTCCTCTTTGTGTTTTCAGGTGCAACGTCCGGTCTAAGCATAATTCAAACAATATCGAAGAACATGAAAACATGGAAGAACCGACAGTGAATCAGACTAATCTTCTGAAGGAAGTCCACCAAGGTAGCAGTCATTAATCAGTGGCACCAGAAAACAAGCAGGCAAGGAGGGAGCAAGACATTTTCCAGGTTTTTTGTGAAAAACATGTTATGTAAATTTTGTTCTTTGGGCAATAGTTTTTTTAGAATTTACAGTAGCCATGATGTCCAGTTTGAAAATTGTCACTCTATAAGGCATCATTTTTCCTCAAGTATCAATTGTAATATGTCAGAACAAGCCTTTGAACCAGGACTCTTGATTTTTTGTAAACATTTGGAGGTTGGACGCTTAGGCGGCAACCTCCCTCTTTCTTTTTAATACAAACCAACAATCGTTCTTGTAAAAAAAATAAAAAAATATTATATCAACTACACTTTATGAAAGACTCGCTTCTATGGTATATTTTTGTATTTACGCAATCATGTATATTCTACTATATATAAAAATGTAGATATACTTATTACACTTTATTTTTATGTCTGTAGATGGAAGATGAAGAGATGGAACATAAAAAACAAGTTAATCAAGAAAATATTAGGTTAAATAACGAAAGTACAATATCACTTACAAATGATGAATAAATGAGGCATGCACCCAACTCGAGCAATGACAAAAATTCAAGTGATGAATGACAATCAATATAATTGAATTTTACTGCAAGTTCTATGTTTTGGAATATTTGTCTCTGGAAATCGGGGATTTTGTTTAATGTACTCGACATATTCTCCAAAATTGTGTGAGGACATATTACCAATAAATGTATGCACTATATTCTTATGAACTCGCAAGAAGGTGCGGTGTGTTTTGGGGAGTCATATGCATTGTTGCCCATTAGTTATACAAACACATCGATGCAAACTATTGAGAAAAACATCGTTTTGCAAATGAAATAATATATAATAATATTTATCGTTTCAAAATTTAATAGTGCCCATGTTTATAATACACATCAAGGCTCTAAATACAATGTATGCATCGATGCTTTAAGTTTAATATATGCACTGGGGCTCTAAATACAATGTACGCACTGGTGCTTAGTAAAAATAATGGTGTTGACATCTCACCTCGAATATTCTGAATTTCACTACCCTTTGATGCACATGGTAATATTGGCACCGATACATACTAATTATATAGGCACCAATACGTACTAATTATACAAGTAGAAAGGCACACAATAAGTTAAATGCATCGGTGTGTAAATAAACTAAAAAAAACATCAGTGCTTCACACGCAAACAATGTGGAGCCGGTGTGTAGAAATTATAATAACATCGGTGATTTGCATACAACATGTTATAGCGCAAGTTGTAGGTTGGAAAAAGCCCGACCCAACCACAAGGAAAGTGCTACAACTTGGGACTCCTACACCCAATTTCACCTCGATGTAGGTCCCGCACTTCAAGGGTGACTAGGTCACTCTAGGGAGGCAATCTCGGTGATCCTAGGGGAATTGAGATGAGATGGATGGAAATGGAAGTGAAGCCTCTATAGTTCAAGTCTAAGTGGAATAAAAGGTAGGGAGAGATACCTTGCAAATAAAGTAATTGTTTCCCCACAGGTATAGTGTTTCTCCGGATGATTGTACCTATCCAAGACACAAGAAAATCCAAATTGCAATGATATATGTTAGTATGGATACACATGTTAAGCTTGTTGTCCCTAATTTGCAGCAGTAGACGACAGTTTATATCAGCAAGTAAGACATTCAAATCAACATGTAAAGAATGAGATCAATCAACAATATTATCAATGAGTTAGGAAATCAATTATGACTGAAAAATGGCACTATGAGGCTGAATAAAGAAAGTTATTATAACATGTGTTTTATGTAGAAAATTGAAGCCTTATGGATGTAGCATTTAATGGCATGCAACAACAAAATTAACCATCAAAAGATGCCAACAATTATCCCAAAATATGCGTCGTAGTTAGTAGACTAGGTGAGCGAAGTTAGAGAGCTAGTATAGGGTTAGTTTAGGAGTTATGAGAGTGTTAATAGCTAGGGTTATGCAACTCTAACGGATGTAGGTTAAAGTTTGTAACAAAAATTAGAGTGTTGGGAGAGAGGGGACGCCCTAGTGGCGGAAGTATCCTATCAATGAGACAAATCAACTTCAAGCAAGAGACCTTTCAAAAGACCAAAAAATGTGTTTCCCAAGGCAATGCTTTTATATCTCCAATGCAAAAAAGTATGACCATTTCCTTCACTATTGGGTTAATGGAGTAAAAAAGGAGCCTAGAGAAGCTACCTCCTTGGGGGTGTAAGCCCTTTTACTTCCCAATGAGAGTTTCTCTAGGCTAGGGTTTAAGCTAAGAGGGTGTATGTCCTTATACTTCTCTTAACAAACCCTTGTTAAAGCAATAAGATGAAGCATAAAGTGATGAAGCCTAAGGTGGGGGTGTATGCCCTTATACTTCCCACCTAGTTACTAGCACAATAAAGTTGACTTCAAACAAATGATAGAAAGAAAGTAAAAACCATACCAATCCAAGGAAAATGCCAAGATAATCCACCACAATAGCAATAGAAAATCCTTCCAAGGCTAGTGCATCACTTCCTCCATCAACTGTTCGTAAGTATATCCATACACAAGTGCACAAGAGATACAAAGAGCCAAGAGGGCTGAAAATTTCAGACCAAGTCTCTCACAAGAGGGAGAGTTATGATTCAAATGAGATCATATGATCTCTATTTATACTAAATGTAGCTAACATAGTTTGTCCACAAATTAAGGAGTAAAACACAATATTAGGGGTCAAAAACCCTAATCTTTCCCCCTTAACAAAGTAATATTAAACAATTCAATTAAAATTTCACTTTCTACACAAATAAACCCTAATTTAGGAGGACGTTACCTCTTTAGGGGACGTTTTTCCACTTTGAGGAAGTCGTTGGTGTTGGAGAAGCATGGATAGGCCTCCAAAGGCCACATGTCAAGCATCTAAGCACTCTCAACATGGTGAAGACCATTCTTCTCCTCAAACGTCAATGTGTCAAAAGAGTGGCACCTCACCACCGTTCCCTAGCCCCCAAGATCATGACGTCAAGTTCAAAAGTGGAATGTTTTCCCCTTCTGGGCAAATCGTTTGGCAAGTAAGGGGTGGGCTAGGTTATCCAAGTCATCATCAAGGACGTCCAAGTCTTATCTCTCTCATCTATCATGCGGGCCCCTGACATCCAACATGTGGGCTTGTAGCCCCATGGAAGCCCAAGCTAGTCTTGTTCTCCCAAAACTGTCCACCAACTAGGTCCTGCAAAGACAAATGAGCACGTCGTCCAAGGATCTCAAGTCATAACATCATGATAAGTGAATCCAATCAATAAATAATCCATCTAAGCATGTGCATCAAAGATCACTATATCAAACAAATAACAGCTTGAAGACACTATGCGACTTGTCAAGCTTAAATATGGGAGGGTTGACAAGGTGTCCTATTGGGTAGATCTTGCCCTAGGTCAAGGAGAGCTTCCAAGAGGTCCCTCTCTAAGCCATGTAAAGTGTATGAGGTGGATGGGGTCAAGACTCAATGGGCATAGGGCTCATGACATACAAGGGGTCGTACTATCTCATTCATGGGTGCCTTTGTAAAGGGTGTGTGGTACCTTCATCCACAATGCACTTTTTCCAAGCCCATCAATTTCCTTTTATCTTTATTTCTTTATATTTTTTTTCATAATAGCATAAAGAGATATTGAAGGTCATTGTCCCTTGCGTGGTGACCAGGTGATGGCAATGTCACCCACAAACACCTAATGGAAATGAGAAGGTTGACTCGTGATGAGACCCCCTTTCTCTCAGCCATGCAACTGAGAGTCATTGCCCTAGTTTGGTGACCAGATGATGACAATGTCACACCACTAGATATTCATGGACGTGATAGGTCGGCTCGTGATGAGACCTCATATCCTTCGACTAACCTTTCAAGTATTTCTTTATTATATTGTGGGTCCCCTTTTTCAAAGATAAGTGTTTCATTGCTTTCTTGGGTGATCCCTGGGCGAAGCATCTGGAAAGCTTATATAAGGCTTGGGAACGGTACGATGGCTCATTAACGGAGTCCCAGTAGCAAACCCATCCCCAAGGAAAACCACTTACTAGGGCATAATGTCAACCACCAAGATGAAGCAGGGAAAAAGGCACAATGTCCAAGCACATATCATGAAATCTAGAGCAATCTAAGATACAACATAATCAAATGGATTAGATATTGAAATGATGCTCACCATAATATTGACTTGTACCTCATGGAGTAAGGCCCACTACCTTCCGGAAGCTAGCCGGTGTGGTGGATGCCATCTGCAAAGCTGTGACCATCTGTGGTGGTGAGTGGGTTTTCCATCTGTACAAAGGGTATTGTTGGTCATGTAGTCTCTCGACACTCCACGTCTGCAACCTGAGGGCCTCGAGAAATCATCTCCTTAATTATCCACAAAATGGGGATAACACAACAAAAAAGGCGAAATTATTGCATAATAGTTATAAGCGCAATGGTGCTTTTGTCTTATATGTATACATCAGGGCAGGTTGATTAAGAACGCACCGATGCGTTTTGACAATAAAAGCACTGAAAAAAACCTCCACTACAACCTCCGCCCACCCAAATGTTTTTAGTTACATGGAACATTCGTTAAAACCTCCGCTTCAAATAACGGAGGTTGTAGTGGAGGTTTTTTGAAATTTTTTCCAAATCTTGTAACACTAAAAACCTCGGCAAAAACATTCGCTACAAGGTGTTTTCCTTGTACTTCCATCTGTTAACTCTTTGATAGTGGTTGGTAACCCCAAGGGACTCAACTAGATTTGAACCTATGACCTCATCGTTGACAACATGCCTTGGGTAGATGTTTTTATCAATGGAGTTAACCCTTTGGGACACACACACACACACACACATACCCTAAGGGCTATCTCTATTGGTCTTGGAGCCAGACATGGAACCTCTCATAGTTGGGAGGTCACAAGTTCAACTCTCTTGATTCCCCTGGGGTTGGGCACCATAGTGAGTGTTGACAGTATACTTGGTTTACCATCCATGGATCATAAAGAATTACTCAGAGGGTTTTTCATGATATTTACCTCAACAACATCCCTTGGCATTGATTATTGTGCCTCTCCCAAGTGATTTGAACTAGTCACCTGCTAGCACAAAACTAGCCAAATGCTTAACAACATTAGCTATGTGTGTGTGTGTGTGTGTGGTTTTTTGAAGCAAAACCTTAGGGGAAACCCAAGGGATGCTTCCCCACATTCTGGATGACATCTAGAGTAATCCCCCTAGCATCAACAAGTGCACCTCGCCCAGGGGAGTCGAGCTAGGCACCTACTAGCATGGAACTAGCCAAATGCTTAGCAACATTAACAATAACTAGTTGAGCTAACCCCACCTCCCCCTCCCCTCTCTCTATGTGTGTGTGTATTCGATTTCACAAAATTTTATTGTGTTATTAAGCATGGGAAAATTTTATCACACACAATTACATTCATTATTTGAAAAATGCCTATTTTTATTTAGTTTGATTGTTTTGAATAAAAAAATCAAATGTCCTTTTTGTAAACTATTCTAAATAATCTATAATTTAAAACAACATTTTCTTTAAAAAAATGTTTTTCATGCACTCCTAAGGAATATAAGAAATATTTCCTAGAGTTGTCATTTTACTTCCAAACTTCTTGTCTTATTCACAACAATGTCTAAAGTTCTTCTCATAATAATCCACCTCGGCTCAATGGAGCGAGAGTCAAATCAAGTCTAGATAGGGCTCCATATGATCTCAATGTTAGATTATAGATTATTTAGGTTAGTTTATAAAAAGGACATTATA
>JASDQU010738702.1:155736-170670 GCA_032191745.1 Picea mariana
TAGAGAAAACATATATGAGGGTGAGGGTGGGGGCGGGGGGAATAATAGAAAAAACATTATGAAAACATATATGAGGGTGGGGGTTGAGGGAATAATAGAGAAAACATTATGTTAATATTAATGTTCAAACATGTCATATGATAATGTTAATAACCAAACATGTCCTATAAATACTTTAATGAACCTATTTATTATTAAGGAGAAAATAGGTTTTAGTTTATGTTAAATTAGCATAAACATCCAACTTCAACATTTTATTGGTCCAGTAAGAGGCCTAGCATCTTTGTGAGATGATATTTTAACTAATTAAAGTAATTTTAAGCATATTCTAAGACTATATTTTTAGCATGATGATCGTTTCGTTTTTTTTCCTATGCTATTATGTTTAGATTAATTAGTTTTCTACTCTTAACTATCTAAATAGTTTTTATTGAAACATTTTCAAAAAATCATAAAAATCACAAAACTATGGAGATGGTCATTTGTTGCATCGGGAATAGAAAAGTGATTTACAACTCAGTTATGATGGAGATGTTGTCACATACATAGATACGACTAAGTATTATATGTAGAGTTAAAAATATATATTACTTTTTTTTTCCATAAAAAAAAAGTTTCTTATATTCATATAATATACATGTTCTAGCCTTACAAAATTGCCTTAGAAGGATTTCTTTCTGAACATTTCAAAAAATATCCTGAGTCTACATCCGTCTTACTGTTCTATAGTCTTACAAAAAAAATTGTACTCTCTTTGATATCCTTGCATCATTTTCAAGTCGTATACATAAAAGCGTTATAGCCATAATTCCATTGCTTTTGTTTTAATGCGTTCAAAATACTCATAGCACCCGAAGGCCCCTCTTTGCAGCTGTAAAGCTTATTTTGGGAGTTCATATGCTTTTACATTAAGTTCTCTTAATATATATTGAAAATACAACTAATCAAAGGATTGAAAAGAAAGTCTTTTGTATTTAAAAATATTGGATAGAGTGAAGTTCTGAATGAATATTTTTTGTTTGGCCCAGTTAATCACCAACTTAGAATCTCCCATGACATGAATCTTCCTGATATCCTTTTGTTTTGGTGTCTCCAGAAGGGTCCACAATGTAATGGGTTCTTCTTTATTATTGGACCCTCCTCCTGGAGCATACCTGATGTAAATATAATGGTTATGATTTAAGAATAACACAAATCCTATGCTAATGGAAGGTGGGTGTCCTTGGATGGCACCGTCCCAAGGAATAGAGTAATACATAATAGGGAAAGATGGTTCCCTCTACTTTGGAATTTTTTGGTCCTCTTTGGACTCTGTTTCTTATGCCAGGGTTAGGGATGTAATCACTTCTGGTGACATCCATTTATCTTTGAAAATTTTTGAGTTGCGTGCCCACCATAAATTTGCAACCAAGATGCATGGTAGTCCTACGTACAACGTTAGAGATTTGTTCTGAATCCACAACTTGTAGCATTCCTCAAGGGAAATATTATTCCAATATGCACCTACGTTAAACTTTTTTTATCATCGTGGCAACTTGACTTGCATAAGGGCATGATACAAAAAGGTGAGAGGAAGATTCAGAGTTTAATTTGCAAAGTACACATCGATTTGGACCATGCCATTTCCTTTTTTTCTAGATTATCCTAGGTCAATAGTTTGTTGGTTAAGGCCAACCACATTATAAGTTTACAACGCAGTGGGGCCTTGGATTTCCATCAAATCTTCCACCACCATTGTGGTTGGGCAGTTTTCCTTTCCTCCTGCCAAGATCTGTACCCTAGTTTGTCTATGAAGGATCCGTCCTTTGGGTTATGGGACCAACACAAAGTGTCATTTTCTTGGGAAATAATGATAATATTTTCACATAACCGAGATAAATAGAAATTCCATTCAATGTGGAGAGCCTCTGGGAGGCCTAAGGTTGTCGCATATTTCCATCCCACTCACCCATGAGGTTGTGGGAAACTAGTGCAGGCATCATGAAGAGAGTGAATGTTATTCCTNTCCTCCTTCAGGAAAGGATGGGGGGGGGGCGGGGTATGAAATTATTTCTTTCTCCCATCCAAGGATCTTCTCCCACCCTGGAATTTTTCCCATCACTTATTTTCCATACCACTCATTCTCCTACTAGAGGGAATGCTTTGACCAGAGCCTTCCATATGATGGACCCTTTTGAGGATTTGTTTAGTTGCCTGAACCACTTGATGACATAAAGGTTTGGAAAATATTTGGATATCATCACTTTAGTCTATAGAATATTCCCTATTTATAGGCACCATAAGTTCCTTCCATCCAAATCTCTAGAAAAGAGACTAAGATCTTTTAAACCCCAACTGCCTAAATATTCGGGTTTTTCTAAAGAGGACCACATCGCTAAATGCAACCCTCCTGTAGAGTTGTTTCCATCCCATAAGAAACGACTATTGATATTTTTGATATTCTCAAGGATACCTTTGGGAATGGTTGCAATAGAGTTCCAATAGAATGGTATTCCTTCCAAAACAAATTTTAGCAAGACTAACTTGCCTCCTTGGGAAAAAGTTCTAAAAACCCATGAATCAATTCTCAATTCCACTTTGCGAATAAAACAAGCCCAGTCTGAATTCTTGTACTTGTCAGGATTAATATGAAAGCCCAAGTA
Source organism: Picea mariana (assembly GCA_032191745.1). Classification (NCBI taxonomy): domain Eukaryota; kingdom Viridiplantae; phylum Streptophyta; class Pinopsida; order Pinales; family Pinaceae; genus Picea; species Picea mariana. The sequence goes on from JASDQU010738702.1 coordinate 158,379, forward strand.
TTTAACCCCTTCATCCATCGATTTATATTGAATAGGAAGAATACAGAGAAAGGAAGTAACCTCGACCCTCGAGCATTGATTGGTTAATAAACAATATTTTTATAGATTAATCCACATGCCTATTTCCTTACAATATAGGTCTAGAGTTTTCTTTAAGGAAGAAATGTCCCTCAAAGAGCCATAGACACTACACCAGATGTCATCGATGAAGAGAATATGAGAGACCGTTTCTGAAGCTGTCACTTTTATACCTCTTAACAAACCTTTGGATCTAGACTCTTTTACTATTCTACTTAGGGCATCCACAATGATTAGGAAAAGGAAGGGGACAAGGGGAAGCCTTGGCAAAGACCCCTGGAGGCTCTAAAGAAACATGAGGGTGCTTCGTTTATCAAGACTGCAAAGGAAGCACTATTAAGGCAACCCATTATCTAGTTTATTGATTTGAGGTTCATGCCTAGTTGAATGAGAACTAGTCGGAGGAAGCTCAAATTAACATGATCATAAGATTTTGACAGGTCCAGTTTTAGGAAGAAAGCTTTGGGTTTATTTTTTTTCACTTAATGTAGAGATTCCTGTGCTATGGGCACTGCATCATGTATCTATCTATTTTGAAGAAAGCCAAACGATTCATCGTCTATTACCTTACTTAGGATTGGCCTTAATCTGTAAGCAATAATTTTTGAAATCAACTTGTAAGTCACATTGCAGCATGAGAATGGCCAATATTCCTCAAACGATTCGACGTTCTTCTTTTTAAGAATAAGGCATAAGAAGTTAGAGTTTCACGGTCCAAATATCTTTCCTACAGATTAAGACTCATTGATCATGAGAAGTAAGTCTTCCTTTATGAGGTCAAAGAAGAATTTGAAAAACTCCACCGGAAACCCATCTGGACCTAGGATTTTTCCACTCTACATAGAGAAAAGGGATACTCTTACCTCTTCTGCTGATACTTCTTCCAGTAGGATTTGGTTGACTTCCTCAGAGAAAATGGGCTAGAACTTGGCCACTACTTCTAGGATTTCTTGGATAGGGAAGCCTTCTGGAGTTGAGAAGAGGGATTCAAAGAAACAAGCTCCCACCTATGATTTTTCCTGAAAGGAACTGACCCTAATTCATTCTTCATTCTTAATTTGTAATGTCCCCCACCTCTTAGAGAGGTGATGAGGAGACTCAGTGGCCTGGGCACCCCTACTAGGTCATAGTCTCACACTAAAGGGGGGAAGTCAAGAAGTTAAAAGTTATATTTTTAAGTTGACTTAAGGATAAAGGAGTAAAAGATAACTCAACAGAAGAATCAAAGATTAACCCTGGGAGTTAACCTAACTCAACAAAGAATTAGAAGGAAAAGTATAAGTAAGAGGTTGGGGTGCACCTATTACTCATTCTAGTTTTGGATTAGCATTTGCTATTGCTCTTGAGCATTCAGTTTGGGGGTTTTGCTGTACAAACCCTTGTGAGCAACTCAGTCGTGAAATATCCACTCACCTTGTTCCGCAGCTTGGTCTCGGGGATGAAAGACTCTTCCACACCATTCTAGTCTCAGCCCATCTCCATCTAGCGCTTCAGAAGGTAGCAAGTCGTATTTTTCTTGTGTTTCCAGCAAGGGCGCACCATCATCTGGAGGGAGGTTCGATCCAGCTTATCCTGAGGGCCTGGGGCCATTCCGACAGTTGGGTTTTGTTTGCAGGGTCAGGACCATCAAATTGAGGGATTTTCTGGAGGGTTATCATCATTCTACATTTGTCTGCAGATTGGGACGTCTTGGAGCCATAGGGGACGTCCTGTAATTCAGTAAAACTCAGATCTAGGGAGATCTTCTTGAGATCTGAGTCCAAAACTTCTCCCACGGGATTCTCATAGCCTGATCTATATTCTTGGAGAGTTTTAGAGCATTTGGATGCCTCCTTCATCAGGGACGAACCAGCTAGGGTTTCAGTCATCCAGTGGGACATCCCATGCAGTGGGAATTTCAGATCTACAGAGATAGAGAGGGATCTTGGAGATTCGAGCACCTGGGTTATTCTTACCATCGCCTGATCTATCAGTTGGCATATTTCTCAGGGTGATTGGACACTTTTGGCAGCAGGGCTGAGTTATTGAGGGTTTCATCCTTTTATTGGAGCGTGGCATTATTTAGCTGGAGAGTTTGGCATTCAGATCTGCTTGTATTGATCTTCATTTCTTATTCAGCCTTTGGAGTCATATTTTGTATTGTCGGGAGAATTTTGTAGCAGCTCATATCTATTGCTTGTACGACCATTTGAGGTTTATGCCAGATCGGCCATCTATTGTATTTATCTTACATTGCTCATAATAAAAAGGTCAGATCTTTGCTTGTGCTTCTACATCTTGAATATATTGTGATCTCCATCTTGTATGCACTTAATAACTCAATAAATTAGTAGTAGTTAGTGATTCCAAGAAAGAATTTGGCTTGGGATCATTACATAAGTTCACATATAGTATTGAGGTTCTGTCTTTGGTTGGAAAAGTTATGGAAGAATATGGTGTTGTTATCCCCAACTTTTATCCAACATGCTCAGATTTTTAGTCTCCATTCCTCTTCTTCTCGTTTTAACCACTCGTTGCGTTTTTTCTCCAGACACCTGAACTCCTCCAGAAGAGACCGACTTAGGGTTTCCCTATCCAACCTGGAACCGATTCTTGATAGTTCTTTTTCGATCTCAGTAAGCTCCTTTCTCTTTTTAGCTTACCATTTATGGATCCAATTCTTTATTGCAGATTTGGTATTCTTCAAGTTTTTATCTAATTGGATCATTAGAGGTTCATTACTATTGGATCATAGTTTCTTCCAAGTTGAAGTAACAATGTTTTAGAAGCCAGGGTTGTCAAACCACACTTTATTGATTTTTAATGGGGTGCGAGGTGACGCTAAGCTAGAGCTCCATCTCAAAGAGATAGAGTGATGGTATGAACTCCCCCATTCTTCCATTTTGAAATGAATCTTATACCCTTCTCCATAAAATTTTATGAAACCATAAATATATCAAGGCGTTTCACAACTTTGTCTCTCCCTTTTTGAAAATTTCTCCATGTTGGGGAGAGCCTCACTGGTTCCACATCCATTATATTAACAGATTCGAGAAAAGATAGAAAAAATCCTCGTTGATGATCCTATTTTGGAGAGGGGCCCCAAAATTCTCTCAGAGAGAGAGTGAAACTCAAATCCCCTCTGATGATCATGAGGGGGTCATTAAAAATTCCTTCATTTTTCAGATCTTACGAGAAGGGAATTATTTTAGAGTAAGGGTTGTATACATGTGCCTTCTGTCAATGGGAAATGGAGTCACATGCCATCCTGAAACTATTTATTTCCTTTGTCATCACATTCTTTACTAATAGATCCACCTTTCTGCTCCTACAAATTTATATCTGAATGGTTTGACATATGCTCGAAAGATTCTTCCACAAACAACCAAATTTAGTCACACATGTGTATTATTCCAAAACAAAAGAATAAAAAAATCCGTAGATAGAAAAAGTGCGAATCATATTTATTTTGTAAACTTTAATGAAAGAACTCTCCCTTTATTTCAAAGCTTCTTAAACTATGTACAAAGAAAGAAGCAGAACCCTAATGCAGAGATAAAATCCTAATGTAGGAATTGAAACCTTAATGTAGAAAATAAAACATATTGCAGGAAAATAAATATTTCCTCTCTCAATATAAATGAATCAATAGTAAGAATGATAAAATCAACGATCACTAAAAATCTAAGTACATTGTGATGATAAGTATGCTTATGAAAGATAAAGATCAACTTATCTTTGTTTTCAGTCTACTAAGATGTTGCCTAAAGTAAATAATAGGTTAGGCTTAAAAGTCAAATCCCTAGTTGTTCTCTATCTTACTCAAAGCAATGATTGATGGGGTTCATTTACCAATAACATGATCATATATGCCGAAACAGGGCTAAGTCTGAGGGGACTTCTAATGATGGAGTATAAGACTAAAGATGCATATGATCACCCTCTCATGTCTTTCGATATTGCTCCACTGCTAGTGAGCATCCATAACCCTGATGGAGACACCCCAACATCAAATTGCTTTCTCACCCGCTAGCGAGTGTCCATAGCCCCGACAAAGATACCTTCATTTCCCAATCTGAATTTCCTTTGACCATCTCACTTATTTTGTTTTGTTTACTTGAAATATTTTTTGTTTATGCAAATATGGGGGAAATCATCATGTTTTAAAACACAAGGGATGATACCTGTTAATGAATAGGAGTTGGATATGCTAACGTAATAAAGTATACTCATTTAAATAAGTCCATCCCTACATCCTTAACACTATCTCTCTACATAGACTAGTCATTATTTAATGTGATACGTGGATATGGAACCATGAGTAAGTAATGATGAGCAATTTCGAAGTTTGACAACCCAACCAGCTTCTAGGACATGATTACAAAAAGAACAAATCTTTCAACCTAATCATTAGGACACATAATCTTTTAAATATGTATACCAATCTCATCGCAACAACATACTAAGGATAAATTCATCATTCAAGGATCATTGAAACTAAGACTCTATGATGATGAGAGAAAAAAGTATTATAGTCCCTAATTATATTTTATTTCATTTAAAATCCTAAATAATTACACTATGAAAAAGTAAATTTAGAAAGGTATAAGAATATGTACAGTATCTAAACTAGAATGTTAATGCTTTATAAGAAGCTTATTTATGCACATGTTTTCCTACCCTAACGAATTAAAAGTAGATATGTTAGGTATAATCAAATTTCCAATGTAACCATGACATCATCTTATTTACAAAAAGGAAAACTAATAAGGTCTTGAATAAAAGATAAAGGAAGTAACTCAAATAGATGAGACCCAACCTTAATACATAATTCATACTTACAATCCACTTGTAATGTGTTTAAAATTATGTAAGCAATGGGTGTTTCTAATAGAATCAACTCCAACCAGGCTCAAATTTGATCTTCAAATATGTTACTACAAAGCTCTTGATTCTCCAGGGTAGATATAGGTATATTATATTTATGCACATGAAGTGGCAAACTGCTCCTAGTCATGCATTTCCCTCTTTCATCTGTGACTTTATTGATCTCTTCCTTTCCTTCAAAAAAACTATAGGATGTCTCTTTCACTTACCATGCCTTCAAATTTGTTCAGTATGACTCTGTTTTCTGTAAGCTTTTACAAAAGTTTTCAAGATAATATTTTATATAATAATTACCTTATAAGCATTGGGGTATACTCTCCTTATCATATGGTATATTGTAATAATGGAAAATTATTAATACTATACCAATACTATTAATATGCTCATCATATTTTAAAGAATTTGAATGTTCATTAATTTTATAATCATGAAGAGAAGACAAGGGTAAATCAAGATCATAAAACACAGTGTCATGTATCAAATCCTTTGTATCTTCATCAGTAAACTTACACACATTTTCTTGCTCAAAAACATCAATTAATTCTTGATTTCCAACTTGCTCTTTAGATAGCATTTCATCACTAACATAAGAAGGTTTACTACTATAAATATCTGTTAATGATAAAAGAGAAATGCAATCTTGTTGTTGTTTATGGAAATCAACATCATCATCCGAATCATTATACCTAGGTTGATGACCAAAAATATCTGAAAGTGTTTCTTGAGAAATTTTATGTTCTTCAATGCTTGAATCAAGAAAAAAAATTTGTATTGTTTGTTTATCCTGATCATTAATCTTATGCACAAAAATTTCTTGAGAGCATTTATGATTTAAAGCCATTTCAAATGAATTTAAATTTGAATCTCTTTTAATTGAAACTGAACTAATTGATCCTTGAAAGTCATGCATCAAATTCATCATAATTGTTATAAACCTTTGAAAATAATAATGAAGAATTATGTGTTAGCTCATCAATAGGTTGATCTTCGAAAATATTTGGGACAATAGTTTCTTTAAGAAGAATAGATTGCAGTGATATATATCCAGAAGGTTCAACATCTGAATCTCCATAATGATCATAGATAGGTTCAACGTTCACAAGTTCAGAAATAACCCTAATTTCATAATCATTATTGAAAGATTCACGTCTATGTTCATATTCAATTATTTCATGAGCAAATAGATAATGTTTAGGTTCTTTACATAAGTCTTCAAAAACAATATCATTATGAGTACTAGATTGATGCATATCATGAAAAATATTTTCAACAATATAATCTTTAACTTTATAACCAAGATTATTTTGAAAAGATTCAATACGAAAATCTTGGAATTCATTATAAATATATTTACTAATTAAGTGTTCTTCTCCATCAATTAATTCAATGCAAGTGTGATTATTTTTTGTTACTTAACAAGATTTTAATAGGATATGTTTCAACAAAAAATTCATTATCTTCTTGACATTTATTATCAAATATTTGATCTAAACTTTGGTCTTAACATCTATTGCAAATTGAAATGTTATTTTGTTTTAATGTCAATTTATCATTAAACCTATCCATATTTAAAGTTTCATAATCATTTGTTTCTATATTTTGTTCTTTATCAACATAAATGGAAGAAATATATAGATTTTCATTGTCAAGTGCATAAGTGCATAAGTACTTATTAAATCTTGAGAAAGTTCAGGAATATAATTTATTATAGCAGAGTGTGTTTTAATGTTCCTATTATCATGTGATTTTCTTGAAATTCATCAAGGTATTAGCATTTTTTCATGGGAAGCTAAAACTTTTAAAGATTCTTCTTCTTGTTCTTGTAAATTAGGGCTTTGTTTAAGAACATAGAAAAATTGTTTGACAAATATTTGTTTATTATCAAAGAAAAAGGAAAATGTATCATAGTTTTTAGTTTTGATCTTTAAGAAAAGAAACCATATCTTCTTGAAAATCTAGTTGGGTAAGTTCACAACTACTTTCTTGGTTAAACTCTTCATTAAATTCATTCTCTTCATTAAATTCATTTTCTTCTTCACTATGATAAGATTTATGTTCTATTTCAGATTCTATAGTACAACAATGTTTGAATAAAAGTTCATCCCTATAGATTAACCTACAATGGTTGTGAAATCATGAATGAAAAATTTTCAATGAAGACATAATCCTAGGAGGAAGACCTCTAAACCATTTTGGAGCATCTCTTTCAAAGAAAACATAAAGAGATTCATTAACACATCTTCATGAATACTACCTAACATATTCATATAATCATGAGAATCTTGTAAATGTTGACCAGGGATATCATCATCATCTTCTCGAAACCAAGGAAGAAATTTACCCCATATTTTAATAACATGCATATTGTTAGGAAAACTAGGTACACCAGAAAAATCAAAGGGAGCATACCTCGCAACTACTATGGAAGTAGTAAAGTTTGCCATTAAAAATTTATGGAGTCGCTTAAATGTAGATTCACCAAGTGAAATTTTTCTTAAAATATTTTCTTAAAGAACCAAATGCCTGTTGTTCTATTCCTGTTCACCACCAAGAGTCAGAACTTAAACTTTGTCGTACCCCAGGGAAAATAAACTTTTTAACTTCGTTCCCCAACAAACGCCAAAAAATGTTGTTCCTCAAAATTACCCTTGGCTAGGGAACAATGTCAAGGCATCCAAAGAGGCCTTTAAAAAACCTCTTCCCACTTTGGGCTTTCTTGGAAGAATCCACAAGCCATAGGGGGTAACCCTCAATCAAATGATATTCAATAAGTTCATTCACAAAAGGAAATAAAATAAAGTTTAGAAAAGGAAAGGTCATGTAAAATGAATAAACATGTTAATAACAAAAACTACACAATCGGTGTAATCAAAGAGGGCAATGTAATCCCTATTTTCCAAGTTATAAAACAAAGAGATGGAAGAAATAAAGAAGATTACTTCAAATGCTATCCTGTAACATTTGAAGTAAAACAAAAAGAAGTTAGGATACTAATGAAGGGTGTATGTCCATTAATATAATAACCTCAAATGCTATCCTGTACCATTTAAAGTAAAACAAAAAGAAGTTAGGATACTAATGAAGGGTGTATGTCCATTAATATAATAGCCTCGAAGGAAATGCCCTATCAAATTATATGCATGGTGCAACTATATAAATATAATTCAAAGTAATCTAAACAATCAATACCAAAGCCATGTTGCACCATATTTCAACATAAAATCTGATATAAAAATATAAAAATTTCTATCATCACTAAAAAAAAGATAAATGAAGCCTCATGTGATAATATATATCATCCATAGAATACAAATACATAAATATAACCTTAATGAAGATTAGAAAACAAAACAGGTAAAATGCTCAACATGTGAAACATCCATCAAAAATCACTTCCTAACCAAATCCATGAATAATTTATACAACTGAGACAATGATAAAAGATAAACACAAGAAGATTAAAAACTTAAAAACTTAAGAAAACAAGAAAATAATCCTCTCTGATTTTAAAATTATGCAGAAAAATTATTACAGTTCTTCATGGCATTTACAGACTCGGCACGGACGAAAAGCGACACTTTCGTTCCTTCCCCGCGAAGTCTATCTCTTGGGATGCCCTAGCGCTGTCTTTTTATTCTTTAAAATGAAAGTTACAATAACTTCTTTCCGTAAATGAATTCCCAAACATAATTGATTATTAAAATGGTTCGATCTTTCTAAATCAATCATAACTGATTTTAATAAAATAAAAATATTTATCTTAGGTTTTAATTTGGCTAGGTTAGAATTGGTAGATTTTAAATACATGGGTTCATGATCAACAATACACTTTATGACTTACATTAATTAAATATTTAATAAAAAAGTTAAATATTTAATTTCAACAACATTGACTTATACTAATTAAATATTTAATAAAAGAGTTAAATATTTAATATTTAATTTCAACAACATGATTATAAACAAGGATAAATTATCTATGAATGAACAAGTTCAGATAAAAGTGTTATTAAAATAAAGTTTCCTTCAAGGTAATTAAATCAAAATTAAATGTCAAAGATTAGTAAATTGAAAAAAAATTAGAGCAAAATTTTTAGCTACAATATAGAAGCCGTGAGTTTATTTCCATGATGCACAAATTTAACATGAGAAAACACCATTTTGGACAATGAGTTTCAATAGTTCTAGTATTGTGGAGCTTAAACCAAAAAAAATGAGTTCAACACCATTTTGGACAATGAGTTTCAATAGTTCTAGTATTGTGGAGCTTGAACCAAAAAAAAATGAGTCAAATGATGCCACTTCTAAACTAATTTATCTTTGGAATTTTTCTAATTCTACAATCAAAATACATAGATCCAAAAAAACACTTTGACACTTGTAATCATATTTATTAGTAAAATAATTATTTGCAAAATCTTGAAAACAAAAATAATTCTACAATCAAAATACATAGATCCAAAAAAACACTTTGACACTTGTAATCATATTTATTAGTAAAATAGTTATTTGCAAAATCTTGAAAACAAAAAAAATTATATTTATTAGTAGAATAACTATTTGCAAAATCTTGAACATAATTTTTTTTATGCTTTTTATTTTGGATCTCAATTTTATGTTTTTTTTATGATTTCTTAATTTTAATGGTTTTTCCTTGAAATTTTTGTTTGCAATCTATATGTAAACTTAAATAGTTGTGTTTATTGAAGTTTGTCATCTTGTTTTGCAAGAAATTCTATTCTCTTTATTATATGAGTACTTATGTTTATGTTATTTAATGCTTTCATTGTTATGCAATGCTCTTTACTCTATTATTTTGCCTTATGTTGATGATGTTTTTAAGATCTAAAATTTATATTTCCTATATTTTTAGGGTGATTTCCTTCTATATAGTTAGGGGAAAGAAAGGATATTTTTTTTTTCTTTCACGGTTAAGGATTGATAGTAGATTCGCTTCTCCACAAGGACCCTCTTAACTATGCCAAGATCTCCGTTCCGCATCTCCGTTAACTCCGCCAAGCATCTCCGTTGCCTCCGTTTTACGAAGTGAAAACAACCGTTCACCAAAAGACCCATGTTCCCAACGGTGCACAGTGAAAGAAATGAAAGGCCACAGTGACCATATATGAGGGTGGGGGTGGGGCATAAAATAGAGAAAATGTATTAAATACATTTTCTCTATTTTATGCCCCACCCCCACCCTCATTATAGATTTCCTTTATTATTTAGGGAAATATCACATTCTAATTTATTATTGATATTCTTTGTTCTCAATGTTGCTTCATGACAATTTTGTAAGCATTATCATTGTTATTTCAAATGTTGATAATGTTTTTAAGATCCAAAATTTATATTGTCTATATTTTATAGATTTTCCTTATTTATTTAGATAGGGACATATTACATTCTAATTTATTATTGATATTCTTTGTTTTCAATGTTGTTTCATGGCAATTTTGTAAGCATTATAATTGTTATTTCAAAATATTGAATTGAATATATACCAAAAATGCAATCTTAACTTACATTTGTCTTTACAATTACTGAATGCATTCTATTCACCAACCTAAGTTTTCTTCTCATTTTGTGAGGTTTATTTCAACAATGAAATCAATATATGGAATTTGAATATACAATTTCAAATTAAATTGACAATTCAGTTTCAAATTACCAAATATTTTTTAAATACTTTGAAATTTGTTTTACAATGGTATCAAGCTATACAATTTGATTGTTGTTCTGTTTAAATAGTTTCCCTTGTGAACTATAAGACAGTTCTTGTCTTCCTTGTGTTAACAATTCGTTTGTTTTCGAGGCGGTCTTTGGACTCTACTTTGGTTTAAGAGATTTTGTTCAGTCCCTTCCTGGTGGGGATTCTTTGTCTCTTGTTTGTCGTCTCTCTGTTGGAGGTCTCCTCGTCTCCAGTGCTTAGTAGACTGATAGAGTTGTTTATTCCTCTAGACTCTCTTGGTGCCTATGACCTCTTCAGTGCTTGGGTGTAATAATTTGTGATGGATAATGGTGTTGATCCCTTCATAGACGTCACCTCCTTTTCCAACCTCGAGATGGATATTGTCTGGCAGAGGTTTAGTAGTCACAAGTCTCCAGTCTTGTCTGAGAAACCTACTTGTCCCTCTATTCTACACTTTGGCGTTTCGGTGGTTGGTTCTTCTGCCTTGGGTGTAAACATTGGTTCATGTCAGGTAGACCTTCCTTATCAAGATTTTATTCCTTAGATTTAGGCCCCTATTTCTAATTTCTTAAATCCTTCTCAGCTAGGACAATTTTCATCTTAGTCCATTGAAGAACGAGCAAAGGATAAGCTTGGAGTTTCAAGATCTAGGATCTCTCCATCCCTCCCTCCACAGTCAGGCATTAGAAAGAGGGCGTGGAAGACTAATAAAAAAATTAGGAGGATGGTGTTGGGGGCCGATGTGGGTCTGGAGGAGACCTGCAGACTCACATTATGTGGATTGGTGGGACGTATTTCCTATGGCTATATGGCTACTGAACCCTTTTCTAATTGGATGGCGAGAACTTGGGTTCCTATTCTTGTTTACAAGCCAAAACTCTATTTTCTTACTAAGGGTTGGATGGGGTTTGTTTGCAAAAGCCCAGACGATGCTACTCTTCTCTTAAACATCCTTTGGGTTTTGGGAGGTTGTAGCCTGATGTTAAAAAGATGGAGGGTGGCCTTTGATCCACTGACATAATACTTCCATCATAGGCATTTATGGGTCCTCCTACTAGGGTTACTGATAGATTTCTAGAATGAGGGGGCTTTGAGGGAAATCGGTGAAGCCTTGGGTCATTTTATCTCATTGGATGCTTTGTCTTTGTCAAGTTGAAACAGGAAAGTGGGGAGAGTCCTGGTGGCTATTGATATCCATGAAGGTTTACTGGAGATGCTAGACATCGAGTGGAGAGGTTTTCACACCAAGCAGAAGCTAGAATATCAGGGGATTCCTTTTAGATGTAGCAGGTGCCGGTGCATGGGACATCTTTGAAGAGATTGTAGAGGCTTAGTCTGATGAAAAATCCGAAGACTCCTTATTACGTGAAGATCCCCCAAACTACATGACCGATGTGGATTCCCCTCACGAAGTTTTTTCACACTTTGATTATGGGATGGGTTTTCGAACAGTCCCTGATTCTTCATTGGCTAGTAAGTTAAAGATTTGTTGTCTCTCACTCTTCTCATTTCTTAATCAAGGAGAACTGGATGCTCTAGAAAAGTCAATCTGGATAACTAGTAATACTTCAGCTAATAAGGGTGTGATAAGAGCGGGACAAGGGGTTTTCTTCACCTTCGCCTAAGGCATTTAAGGCGTCGTTTCATTCTTCCAAG
>JASDQU010738702.1:217752-238530 GCA_032191745.1 Picea mariana
TGGTTGAAATATTTTTTAGTCCAACCGAGATTTGGTCAAATTATACATGAATGCAATTTTGGTATAATTTGTTTATGAGTTATTATTTGACAACATGGAGTGGTTGGAAATTTTGACACAGAGTTGAAATTAATTGAAAAATAATGAAATGAGATATGGTTATGCTTATGAGTCAAGACTCATAGCGTATTGAACTTTCTTATTTGGGTATTATTTTATGGTGTAGGATCAAGCAAGAACATAAAACAAATATTACAACAAAATAGAATAATACACGAAAAACACAAATGGTAAACTCATAAAAAATGAACACACATTTTACGTGGTAAAACCCTCCTTCGCCTCATGAGGGAAACATCCATGGAGCAATGGAATCAGTTCTCTTATTATTCAAAACATGGAAATTACAACAACTTTGTAGGATCTCAATCATTTCTCACCTCTAAATCTCTCATACACTATCTTGTCTCTACGACCATACATGAATTTATAGCATTTCATACACAATTACAAAAGAAACTAATTATTAAATGCACTCCTATCCATATTCTAACTTGGTCTATTTAGTTGCAACCAATGTTGAATAATAGGATCCAAATCCATTCTTGGAGGAATCCGTTGTCACCAATTTCCAACAATCTCCACCTTGACAACAATTACCTGATATCTTGCTCATTGCTTTTGTTCATCACCTTTCCCACAAACCAATAGAAGATAAACTCCACCACATCTTCTCTAATGCTACTGGTTTCGTGAAGATGTCTGCACAATTCTTTTGAGTGTGGACCTTTTCAAGAACCACTCCACCTTCATCGATAACATGTCTTACAAAATTGTATTTTACAAGAATATGTTTTGTCTTACTGTGATAAGCTGGATTTTTAGCCAAATAAATAACACTTTGACTATCACAGAAAATTTTTACATTATTTTGAAACCTTCCTAACTCACTGAGTAAACCCTTTAACCAAATTGCCTCTTTGCAAGCATGTGAAGCAAATATATACTCTGCCTTTGTAGTGGATACAACAACAATGTTTTGAAGCTTTGACATCCAACTTATAGTACCACCTGCAAGAGTGGAGACATATCTTGAAGTAGATCTTCTTTTGTCCAAGTCACCTGCAAAATCTGAATCAAAATAACCACAAACTTCATCACTACAACCATCAAAAGAGATACAATAATTGCTTGTGCCTCTAAGATACCGAAGCACCCAGTTCACTGCTGCCCAATGTTATTTCCTTGGATTTTCCATGTATCTACTGACAACACCAACTGCATGTGAAATATTTGTTCTTGTACATACCATCACATACATCAAACTTCCTACTACATTAGCATATGATACACAAGACATAAACTCCTTTTCTTCATCATTACTAGGACTCAAACCTGAAGAAAGATTAAAATGGGAATACAAAGGGATATTTACTGGTTTCACCTTATTCATATTGAATCTATGATATATTTTCTCCACATACTTCTCTTGTGATAACCACAACTTACCATTTTTTCTATCTCTGTGTATCTCCATGCCGAAAATCTGTTTTGTTGCTCTTAGATCCTTCACATCAAATGTCCTAGCCAACTGAGCCTTTAACCTGCTAATTTCAAACATGCCTTTGCTTGCAACAAGCATATCATCAACATATAACACCACAATAATAAATATGCCATTTTCCAACCTTTTAAAGTAAACACAATGATCATACTCACTTCTGGTAAAATTTTGGCCCACCATGAAAGAATCAAACTTCTTGTACCATTGCCTGGGAGATTGCTTCAGGCCATACAATGGTTTCCCGAGATTGCAAACAAAATTCCCGTTGTGATTCTGAACGAACCCTTCCGGTTGTTCCATGAAAATTTCCTCATACAAATCACCATGTAAAAATGTTGTTTTAACATCTAGTTGCTCCAATTCTAGATCAAGTAAAGCAACTAGTGCTAATACAATTCTAATTGAAACAAGTTTTATGACTGGTGAAAATATATCATGAAATTCAATAGCTTCTTTCTGAGAATACTCTTTTGCCACCATCCTTGCTTTGTATTTTTCCACTTTATCATCAAGACCTTTCTTCAATTTGTAGACCCATTTACACCCAACAACCTTTCTATTTTTTGGAAGTTCTACCAGGTCCCATGTTTCATTCCTTTTTAAGGCATACATCTCTTCTTCCATTGCTTCTTTCCATTTGGTACTTTCATATACCTCCATTTCTTTTTGATAACAACTAGGTTCACCGTCATTAGAAATCAAAGCAACCAATGAAACATAATCATTACACCTTTTTGGAAAAGATCTGACCTGTGTAGATCTCCGTACAATTTGTTGTGGCATATCCTCTATTTCTTGAGGCATTTCTGTATGATCATCGTCCTAAGGATTTTCCTCATGAATGTCCTCCTCATGGACATCCTCATGATTCTCCTTCGTAGATGATTGAATATCAAATTGAATTTGTTGTAACTGTGGTTCATTAGCTTGTTTCATATCATTATTTACATCTGATTTTGAGAGTGAAAGCTCATCAAATATTACATATCTGTTTATGATGATCCTGTGGGAAGTAGGATTCCACAATATGTATCCCTTAACACCATCACCATATCCAAAAAATATTGATTTACATGATTTAGGATCTAGTTTTTGGAATAAGTGCATAGGCTTCACAACCAAATACTCTAATATTAGAATAATCACATGGTTGACCTGTCCATACATCTTCTGTAATTTTGCATTCAATTTTTGTCGATGGTGATCTGTTGACCAAGTAACATGCTGTAAGCAACCCTCCCCCCCACAATTCATGTTGCAACTTTGCATTATTGAGCATGCTCCTTGCTCTCTCGAGGAGAGTCTTGTTCTTGCGTTCAACAACACCGTTATGGTGCGGAGTGTAGACATTGGTTCTATGTCTCACGATCCCATCCTTCTTGCAATAATTATCAAAATCCTTAGAAATAAATTCAGCTCCATTATATATTCTAAGACATTTAATAAGCCTGGCAATGCTCTTTTCAACCAAATCTCTAAACTGCTTAAAAATGTTGAAAACATCAACTTTTCTCTTTATCATATAGATCCATACTTTCCTAGAGTAATCATCTATAAAACTGAAAAAATATGATGATCCTTCACAAGTGATGTCGAGGTGCTCATAAATATTAAGTTATCCACATACAAGAAGAGAATAATAAAATCTAATCCAATGACCTTTTTGTAGACTGCACTTTCAGAAGAACACTTAGCAAAACCATGATCATGAAGGTATTTATCTATCCTAGAGTACCAAGCTCTAGGAGGTTGTTTAAGACCATAAAGTGCCTTCTTAATCCTATATACCTTATCTTCTTTACCTTCAACAATAAAACCTTGAGGTTGTTCAACATAAACTTCTTCCTTCAAGTATCCATTTAAGAAAGCAAATTTGACATCCATCTGATTAACTTTCAACTTTAACTGAGATGCAATGGAAAGAAAAGTTCTTACTATTTCAAGTCTTGTGACACAATGCCCCACCTCGGTAAGGTCTGCTGACCTCCCGGTCACTGGATATTCTCACTCCTCAAGTTGGAGCAGCTCTTCTATTCCTTAATGGAATCTTCAATACAAATCCACAGGTCCTTACGAAACTTCACCCGCGCGAACAAGCATTGGGCGCAAGTTTCCTCCACGCGACCACTGGCTGTGACCGCACGCTTATCAAAAGGTGTTTCGTGATTTCACGTTTCGTGTCTTTGCATGTGAGTCACCCCAACTCTCCTGACCTCCAAAATCTCGGTAGGGGCCTAGCGCATGCTAGCTCCTCCCTTATCCTACATCCATATGACCCCTCGCTATGACCCGGGGCTCAATTCTCAAGCGCTTCCTGGTTTCTCATTTCGCAACTTTGTGTCTCACGAAGTTTGCTTGCTCATCCTTTTGAAACCCGAACTAACGTGTTTCGCTCGCCTAACCAACGGTCCACAATCCTCACGATCCAACGATCCAGATCTCTTCCTCTGCAGTTGATTTAATGGTTGTTGTCGCTCCTCCTCCTGAGCTTTGCTTTCTCCCGACTTGAAAGAATTACTAAGTGTCAAATGCCTTGACCTTTGGTTGTTCTCCTATGATCCCAATGAATTTGGGTCTCATCTGCATTCTAGAAACGCTATCCCTCCTGAGCTTTGGCAATGTAATTTATCCTTGGCCCTGGCGCACACTTGCGCTCTGTGTGCAACTTTGCACTATTCCCTCTGAGCTTTGGGGACTTGGAATAAGTCCACTCTTGCACACTCCTTGCACTCTGACTAGCCTTCAGATGGTTGTCTTTCAACACTTCATCTGAGTGTTGGCCCTGTGCACTCCTTGTACAGGTCTTCCTCCAGAGTGTTCAGCAACTCTGTATCAACTTTTCTCTCCTCGAAGGGATATAAGTGCCCTCTTGGAAACTTATGCTCAAGAACTCCTTGTTGAGATTATAGGGTGTTCAGTAAATCTATGAGTGTCCTCTCCTTGACACTTCTCTTATCTCTGAACTCGAAACATAGTTCTCTTTTGTGCACTCCTTGCACCTACTCTATACCCTCCGGCAGAGATTTACAGAATCCTGAGCAATTATGTCTCTCTATGCCTTCCTCTGCACAATATCTCCTCCAAGGTGTTCAGTAACATTGAGGTTTCTCCCTTGAGTTTATGATTCCTCTAGTGTGCCCTCCTCGTACGTTCTTTCCTGAATTCAACATGGAACTTAGATGTGCACTCTTTGCACTAGCTCAGATAGTCCTCAGTACTTTTTCATGCACTCTTGCATTTAGCCACAAAGAACCCAGACTGATATCAGAAACCTCACAGACAACAAATTATGTTTATCCCTGTTGGCCCTTGACCAAGTTTTGAAGAATACTTGGTCATATTTGACCACTTTTGGGACTGCGACAACTTACCAAGGAAGGAGCGCAATGTGAAGTGGAAAGTAAGGAAGCAAGACCTATTTTTGGGTCCATTTTAGGGTTTTGGGTTGATGTAACAAGAAAGGGATGTCGACCCGTGGGTTTACCCACGCTTAGCCCCATTTTGTAATCTATAAATAGGCAATGTAAAAAGAGGAGAATGATAGTAATGTAGACATCTATGTGATGTATAACTGAAAGCTTAGTGCTAGTAACTGGATCTGTGTGATCGGATGTATCTTAGAGTGTTATGTGCATGAGATCGGAAAGCTAAGTGCAAATTGTTGTAGTCTTTTGCTGAAGAGTAAGGAGGAAGGATCTAGCGTGCTGTGCAAATCTTCTATCCTGTGCGAAGTAAGGGTCATTGAAGCTCTGTGTTGTAACTGCTTGACTGAGATAATATAAACAAGACTTTGTGGACGTAGCCCTAGGGTGGGGGTGAACCACGGTAATTGTGTGTATAGTGTGTTGTGCTTCGATCTAACATGTTTATCTCTCTCTTGGTTAAGTGCTTGATGTGATTAAGTAGATCTAATTATGCTCTGTGCTGATGATATATGAATGAACGTTAGATCTAATATATAAGATGCTTAGTGCTTGATCTGTTGAATCTAACCTATATTTTTGTGGCTAAGTACTTAATCATATTTAGTATAAGTATTCACTGCGATGCTCTATGTTATCTGCGAAGTACCAGACGGGTTAAATATTGATGAAGGATCTATGCCAAGTGCCCTGTAAAAGATATAATCATAGATCAATGTCCTAGCTAAGGTTGGAGACATCTGAGTCCTGCAACCACCCCTGCCTCTACCTCGGGTGAGACTTCATATGCTTCACCGATGTTGCTGAAAGGGTCGGTAGTTAGGGTTTTGTTGGTGCGCTCTTGAGCGTTGAACCCTGGCTCTACCCCTGTGCCAACAATCCCTGCAGATGGAAACTACTCTTACATCTACAACATAAATAAACACACCATTAACATTCAAATGCAAACAAATAAACACATAGAAACTCATATGTAGGAAAAACTGCTCTTTTTGTATTAATCTGAATGTCCGTACAATGGTTACAAAATCTCAGGATGCAACAGAGTCTCGGCTCTCCTCTCTTCTCTTCTAATATCCTCTGCATGCTCTAATGAATATAGATACAAAGATCTTTTACAAAAGAGGGGCTCCTCGAGCCTTTCCCTCCATCTACCTACTCTCATTAAATTACATTGAATTACAATCAATGGTTGTCTAGTCTGAATCAGATCTAGATCGTATCAGCCTATCAGCCATTAAAGTCGACATCGTCTCATGCCTGCTCAAAGGCATGGCTCGGCTCTTCTAGCCTTACAAAAATTTAATTGCATTAAATTACAATTTTGAAATTTGAAAACGAGGGCAAAATGAGAGGGCTAGTGTCTCTCCCCTTGAATGTGCTTTGTTGTGATGTCTAGCTGGCACATAGCTGGGGTGAATTGATGCTCCTACATCATACTCCACTGCTATGAAAAATTTATGAGCTCCTTCTCATGAGCTTCACAACTCTGTTGTTGAAATCCTCCTAAATTTCAAACTATCTTTTGAAGTTGTTCTTCTACTCCACTGCTTTGTTGTTGTTATTGATACTTCCCTGCTTCTCTTTCAAGTCCTCCTCTATTCAGCATCCTCTCACTGGAAGTTTTTTTTGCTGACCTTAACATCAGCCTTCAAATTTCTTCAATTACCTCATCCATCTGCTCAACTGGCTGGCTCTTCTTTTACAGTCTGCTCTGTTGCACTTCCTTCTTGCAAATGGGTAGATCAACTTGATCCCCCTTGTTGTTTTCTTTTTCTCCTGTGGCCTTAGATTGCCACCCTGCTACAGACTCCAATTCTGCAGTATCATCATTGATTTGCTGCTCAACTTCTCCTTCTGACAGATTTGCTTCTTCCAGATCTCTTGTTTGCATATTTCCAGCTTCTTACAGCTGGTCCCCAGACTGGAATTTTGCTCCCTCTTCTATTGCATGCCTCAGTGTTGCAGTCATCATCTGTTCAGCTTCCTGGCTGAAATTTCTAAGCAATTATGTCAAACGATCTTCTCCTACAATCTACATGACTGTCTACTGGCAGCCATCTTCTGGTTCTAGATTGTTCAACCTATCCTCCAACATTTCCAACTCCTTCTCCCACAGAGTGAGCATCTCAATTGTGTTCTCTTATCCTTTTGTTAGGGCAGACATCAACATCTACTCCTTCTCTTCTTCCTCTATGACATTCGTTGTTGGTTGTCCTTCTCCTGTTGTTTCATCTGCAACACACGCTCTAGCCTCAATTGGGATATGTGGCAGGAATACCTCAATTCCTCCAATGATAAGAATGTATTTCCGATCCTCCTTTGTCAACTCCCCTTGTTCTTCTGAACTCACCTCTGAGCTCATAAGACCCTCAACTACTCTCAACTCACTTCCCTTTCCCACCTGGCATCTATGGATTTCCTCTCTGCCCACCTGGCAGTCTATGAGATCCAATGGTCCATTCTCATTGCCCACCTGGCAATCTGAACTATATTTACTTCCCACCTGGCAGTTTATGATACCCTTGTCTGATCTATTCTCCTCATCATCACTGAGACTCTTCCTAGCTTCTGTCTCACAAATTTGAACCACTTCCTCTTCATCTCCGAGGTTTTCAACATGCCTTAGCCACCTCCTCAACAGTTGTCGTTGTCCTCTGGCCAACAATCTCTTAAATGGCCACTTCACCTTCTTCTTCATGGGCCACTCATATACCCAATGCACTTTAGCATCCTGCTGCATTTTAAATGTCAGCCTCCCATTTCTTCTTTGATGTCCCTTATCTCCTTTCCTCTTTTGCCTGATGTCTACAAGTAAAAATCAGCTCTGATACCACTTGGCACAGTGCCCCACCTCGGGAGGGTCTGTCGACCTCCCGGTCACGGAATCTTCTCACTCCTCAAGTTGGACCAGCTCTTTGATTCCTTGTCAGAATCTTCAATACAAATCCACAGGTCCTTATGCAACTTCACCCGCGCGAACAAGCACTGAGTGCAAGTTTCCTCCACGCGACCATTGGCTGTGAATGCACACTTATCAAAAGGTGTTTCGCGATTTCGCATATCGGTTCTTTGCATGTGAGTCACCCTGACTCTCTTGACCTCAGAAATCCCGACAGGGGCCTAGTGCATGCTAGCTCCTCCCTTATCCTCCATCCATATGACCCCTCACTATGACTCGGGGCTCAATTCTCAAGCGCTTCTCGATTTCACATTTCGTGACTTCGCGTCTCGCGAAGTTTGCTTCCTCGTCCTTCTGAAACTCAAACTAACGAGTTCTACTTGCCTAACCAATGGTCCACAATCCTCGTGATCCAACGGTCCAAATCTCTTCCTCTGCAACTGATCTAACAGCTGTTGTCACTCCTCCTCCNAGTGTCAAAGGCCTCGACCTTTGGTCATTCTCCTACGAGCCCGATGACTTTGGGTCTCATCTGCGTTCTAGAAACGTTATCCCTTTTGAGCTTTAGCAATGTAATTTATCCTTGGCCCTGGCGCACACCTGTGCTCTGCGTTCAAATTTGCACTATTCCCCCTGAGCTTTGGGGACTTGGAATAAGTACACTCTTGCACATTCCTTGCACTCTGAATAGCCTTCACATGACTATATTTCAACACTTCATCTGAGTGTTGGCCTGGTGCACTCTTTCCATAGGTCTTCCTCCAGAGTGTTCAGCGAATCTGTATCAACCCTTCTCTCCTCGAAGGGATATAAGTGCCCTCTTGGCAACTTATGCTCAAGCACTCCTTGTTGAGCTTACAAGGTGTTCAGTAACTCTGTGAGTGTCCTCTCCTTGACACTTCTCATATCTCTAAACTCGAAATAGAGTTCTCTTTTGTGCGCTCCTTGCCCCTACTCGATACCCTCCGACAGAGCTTTACAGAATCCTCGGCAATTTTGTCTCTATGTGCCTTCCTCTGCACAGTCTCTCCTCCAAGGTGTTCAGTAACCTTGAGGTTTCTCCCTTGAGTTTATGATTCCTCTGGTGTTCTCTTCTAGCATGTTCTTGCTTGAATTCAACAAGGAACTCAGATGTGCACATTTTGCACTGGCTCAGAGAGTCCTCAGTACTTTGTCATGCACTCTTTGCATTTAGCCACAAAGAACCGAGACTGAAATCAGGAACCTTGCAGACAACAATTTTTTTCTATCCCTGCAAATGGAAACTACTCATACATCTATAGCATAAATAAACACACCATTAACATTCAAATGCAAACAGATAAAGACACATAAACTCATATGCAGGAAAAACTGCTCTTTTTGTATTAATCTGAATGTTTGTAGAATGGTTGCAAACGCTCGAGCTGCAAAAGAGTCTCAACTCTCCTCTCTTCTCTTATAATATCCTCTGCATGCTCTAATGAATCTAGATACAAATATCTTTTACAAAAGAGGGGCTCCTCAAGCCTTTCCCTCCATCTACCTACTCTCATTAAATTACATTGAATTACAATCAATGGTTGTCTAGTCCGAATCGGATCTAAATCTTATCATCTTGTCAGCCATTAAAGGTGACTTCATCTTCTACCTGCTCAAAGGCATGGTTCGCCTCTTCCAGCCTTACAAAACTTTAATTGCATTAAATTACAATTTTGAAATTTGAAAACGAGGGTTGGCGCCTCTCCCCTCCTTGAATGCGCTTTGTTGTGTTGTCTAGCTGGCGCGTAGTTGGGGTGAAGTGATGCTCCTGCATCATACTCCACTACTGTAAAAAATTCATGAGTTGTTTCTCATCAGATTCCCAGCTCTGTTGTTGAAATCCCCTTGGATCCCAAACTATCTTCTGGAGTTGTTCTTCTACTCCACTGCTTTGTTGTTGTCGCTGCTACTTCCCTACTGCTCTTGCAGGTCCTCCTCTGTTCACCATCCTCTCACTTGTAGTTTCTATTGTTGACCTTAATATCAACCTTCTGATTTCTTCAATTACCTCATCCAGTTGCTCAATTGGCTGGCTCTTCTCTTACAGTCTACTCTGTTGCACTTCCTTCTTGCAAATGGGTAGATCAACTTGATCCCCCTTGTTGTTTTATTTTTCTCCTGTGGCCTTAGCTTGCCACCTTGCTACAGACTCCAATTATGCAGTCTCATCACTGAGTTATTGCTCAGCTTCTCCTTCTAACAGATTTTCTTCTGCTAGATCTCCTACTGGCATATTTCCAATTTCTTCCAGCTGCTCCCCATACTAGAATTTTTCTCCCTCTTCTGTTGCATGCCTCAATGTTGCAGTCATCATCTGTTCATCTTCCTGGCTGAAATAGCTGAGAAATTATGTTGAATTCTCTTCTCCTATGATCTGCATGACTGTCTGTTGGCATCCATCTTTTGGTTCTAGATTGTTCAACCAATCCTCCGGCATCTCCAACTCCTTCTCCCATGGAGTGAGCATCTCAATTGTGTGCTCTTCTTCTTCTGTTAGGGCATACATCAACATCTTCTCCTTCTCTTCTTCCTCTATGATAGTCATTGTTGGTTGTCCTTCTCCTGTTGTTGCACCTCCAAAACACGCTCTGGCCTCAACTGGGCTATGTGGCAGTAATACCTCAATTCCTCCAATGATCAAAATGTATTTATGATCCTTCTCTGCCATCTCCCCTTACTGGTCTAAACTCACCTCTGAGCTCATGAGACCCTCAACTAGTCTCAACTCACTTCCCTTACCCACCTGGCATCTAGGGATTTCCTCTCTGCCCACCTGGTAGTCTATGAGATCTAATGGTCCCGTCTCATTTCCCACCTAGAAATCTGAACTTTCTTTACTTCCTACCTAGCAGTTTCTAAGACCCTTGTCTGATCTCTTCTCCTCATCATCACTGAGACTCTTCCCAGCTTCTGTCTCACAGATTTGAACCACTTCCTCTTCATCTCTGAGGTTTTCAACATGCCTCAGCCACCTCCTCAACAGTTTTCATTGTCCTCTGGCCAACAATCTCTTAACTGGCCACTTCACCTTCTTCTTCATGGGCCACTCATACACCCAATGCACTTTAGCGTCCTGCTGCATTTTAATTGTTAGCCTCTCCATTTCTGCTCTGATGTCCTGGATTTATTTATCCATCTATGCCCTAATTTCCTGCCGGCGGTCCTTTCCTTGACCATGCTTTTGGCCTTCAGTAGCCATCTTCACCTTCAATCTACCTTCCTGGAAAATCCATTGTTCACTCTACAACTGAGACCATTCCCAGCTTCTTCTACAGCCCACCTGGTCGTTTAAATTTTTGTTGTTGTGTACGTGCAACAACTTTCACAAAGCACCACACTTTGTTGCTTCCTTCACCTGTTGCCTGCAGGCGAAATCAAACTTCGACACCACCTGATGTTACCAGATCATCTCCTTCTTGTCTGTTATCTGCAAACAAAATTTTTGTTTTCTCCTCTATCTCTTTTGCCTGGAATCTATAGATGAAAACTCAGCTCTGATACCACTTGATGGTATCAGACTATCTCTTTGCACCACCTCTCCTTTTCCTACAATCTGCAGACAACATTTTTAGCTCTGATACCACATGATGGTATCAGACTATCTCCCTTATCTCCTTTCCTCTTTTGCCTGATGTCTACAAGCAAAAATCAACTTTGATACCACTTGATGCAGTGCCCCACCTCGGCAGGGTCTGTCGACCTCCCGGTCACTGGATCTTCTCACTCCTAGAGCTGGAGCATCTATTTGATTCATTGCCGAAATATTCAATACAAATCCACATGTCCTTATGA
Source organism: Picea mariana (assembly GCA_032191745.1). Lineage (NCBI taxonomy): Eukaryota > Viridiplantae > Streptophyta > Pinopsida > Pinales > Pinaceae > Picea > Picea mariana. The sequence continues at coordinate 229,454 of JASDQU010738702.1, forward strand.
AACTTCACCCACGTGAACAAGCATTGGGCGCAAGTTTCCTCCACGTGACCACTGGTTGTGACCGCGCACTTATCAAAAGGTGTTTCGCGATTTTGCTTATCGGGTCTTTGCATGTGAGTCACCCTGACTCTCCCAACCTCTGAAATCCTGACAGGGTCCTAGCGCATGCTAGCTCCTCCCTTATCCTTCATCCATATGACCCCTCTCTATGACCCAGGGCTCAATTCTCAACTGCTTCGCGATTTCTCATTTCGCGACTTCGCTTCTCATGAAGTTTGCTTTCTCATCCTTTTGAAACCCAAACTAACAAGTTCCGCTCACCTAACCAATGGTCCACAATTCTCATGATCCAAGGGTCCAGATATCTTCCTCTACAGCTGATCTAATGATTGTTGTCACTCCTCCTCTTAAGCTTTTCTTTCTCCCGACTTGAAAGAATTACTAAGTGTCAAATACCTCAACCTTTGGTTGTTCTCCTATGAGCTTGATGAATTTGGGTCTCTTCTGCGTTTTGGAAATGCTATCCCTCCTGAGCTTTGGAAATGTAATTTATCCTTGGCCCTGGTGCACACCTGCACTATGCGTGCAACTTTGCAATATTCCCCCTCAGCTTTGGGGACTTGGAATAAGTCCACTCTTGCACACTCCTTGCGCTCTCACTAGCCTTTAGATGGTTGTCTTTCAACACTTCATCTGAGTGTTGGCCTAGTGCACTCCTTGCACAAGTCTTCCTCGAGAGTGTTCAACAACTCTGTATCAACCTTTCTCTCCTCGAAGGGATATAAGTGCCCTCTTGGCAACTTATGCTCAAGCACTCCTTGATGAGCTTACAGGGTTTTCAGTAACTCTGTGAGTGTCCTCTCCTTGACACTTCTCTTATCTCTGAACTCGAAACATAGTTCTCTTTTGTGCACTCCTTGCACCTACTCGATACCCTCCGGCGAAGCTTTACAGAATCCTCAGCAATTCTGAATCTCTATGCCTTCCTCTGCATAGTCTCTCCTCCAAGGTGTTCAATAACCTTGAGATTTCTCCCTTGATTTTATGATTCCTCTTGTGTGCCCTCCTGGCACGCTCTTGCCTGAATTCAACATGGAACTCAGATGTGCAATCTTTTCACTGGCTCAGAGAGTCCTCGGTACTCTGTCATGCACTCTTTGCATTTACCCACAAAGAATCCAGACTTAAATCAGAAACCTCGCAGACAAATTTTTTTGTCTATCCCTGTAGATGGAAACTACTCATACATCTACAGCATAAATAAACACACCATTAACATTCAAATGCAAACAAATAAACACACATAAACTCATATGCAGGAAAAACTGTTCTTTTTGTATTAATCTAAATGTTTGTACAATAGTTACAAAATCTCGGGCTGCAACAGAGTCTCGGGTCTCCTCTCTTCTCTTCTAATCTCCTCTGCATGCTCTAATGAATCTAGATACAAATATCTTTTACAAAAGAGGGTCTCCTCGAGCCTTTCCCTCCATCTACCTACTCTCATTAAATTACATTGAATTACAATCAATGGATGTCTTGTTCAAATCAGATCTAGATCTTATCAGCCTGTCAGCCATTAAAGGCGATATCATCTCCTGCCTACTCAAAGGCATGGCTCGGCTCTTCCATCCTTACAAAACTTTAATTGCATTAAATTACAATTTTGAAATTTGAAAATGAGGTCAAAATAAGAGGGTTGGTGCCTCTCCCCTCCTTGAATGTGCTTTGTTGTGTTGTCTAGTTGGCGCGTAGCTGGGGTGAAGTGATGCTCTTGCATAATCTTTCTACGGGAGCAAACTTTTCCTCATAGTCAATGCCTTCTTGTTGCACATACCCCTTTGCAACTAAACGTACCTTGTGTTTTGAAATGCTTCCATCCATATTAAATTTCAGCTTGTAAATCCACTTTACTCCAATGGACGATTTTTCATAAGGGAGTTCAACTAACTCCCATGTGTCATTTTTATGTATTTGAGACATTTCATCCTCCATTGCTTGCACCCATGGATTAGCAAAACATGCTTCTTTAAAATTGACAGGCTCAACATTTGCAAAAGAAACAAGAGCAAAATGATCATTAGCATACCTTGATGTCTCATAAATCTCTTTCAAACTTCTTGTTTTTCTAGGAGGACTAGATGGAGGTGTTGTTTGAGTATCAACTTGAGATCCGGTTGACGGAGAAGATGAAGACAAATTTGATGGATAACTCCTTGAAGGTGAGCCTGCATTTCTTACAATAGACGGCTGCAAAGATTGATCATTATTATCAAAAAACAAATTTTCAATATGTGGGGTAAGCTCTTTATCTTCTCCTTCATTCTTCTAATAAACTCCCCCTTCATCAAAGATCACATCTCTACTAACGTAAAGTTTATTAGTAAGTGGATCAAAACATATGTAATCCTTTCTTTCTTTTGAATATCCAATGAAAATACATTTCACTGATTTTCCATCTAATTTTTGTCTTTGTTGTGCAGGAATGTGAACAAAGTATGCAGACCCAAAAATTTGCATATGAGAAATAGTTGGTTACAAAACCAAGCTTCATAAGGAGTAGAATTTTTTACCATCTTTGTAGGACTTCTGTTGAGGATATATGCATTTGTATGGACTGCATCTACCCAATACATGTTTGACAAACTCTTTTCTTTTAACATACATCTAGCCATCTCTACAATTGTTTTGTTTTTTCTCTTTGATACTCCATTTTGTTGAGGAGTATATGTAGTAGTTAACTCCTTCTTGATGCCATGTAAATTGCAAAATTATTTGAATTCATCAGAGGTGAATTCTCCACCTCGACCAGTTCTCAAGAATTTCAAATAGTATCCTAATTGCTTCTCAACAAGAGCTTCAAATTTTTGAAAAAACCTAAAAGCTTGAGACTTCTCACTTAGAAAATAAACCCAGGACATTCTTGAAAAGTCATCGACAAAAAGAAGGAAATATTTGTTTTTTGCAAGGGACAAAGTTTGCATTGGGCCACAAATATCCGCATGTACTAAAGCCAAAGCCTCTGCTGCTCTAAATTGATGAAAAGGAAAGCTATCTCTGTGTTGTTTCCCTATTACACAACCTTCACATAACTTGTTACCAGGATTTGTGAAAGAGGATAAACCTCTTACTAAATTCTTCTTTTGCATCATAGAAAGAGATCCAAAATTAAGGTGTCCTAAACTTTTGTGCCAAAGCCAAGACACATCAACCAAGGCCTTCAAACAAGATACATTTGATTCCATTCTCATCAAAAACATCATATTTTCTGTCATAGGAACTTCAGTAACTAGGGCAGTATTGTTAAAAATCCTAGAAAACCTTCCTTCAAACACAGTCTTGTAATTTTTAGAGTTTAGCTGCCCTATACCAATCAAATTGTGCCTTAAACCTGGAACAAACAAAGTATCTTGTACATACATAACACCTCCATTCTTGACTTTTATGGCAAGGGTACCTTTACCCATTATATATGCTTCATTATCATTGCCAAAATTTACTTTTCCCTTCACACTCTCATCTAACTTTACAAACAGACTTTTGTTTCCAGTCATATGATTTGAACAACCACTATCTAAATACTACGTAAAATCATCTTTATCTTCAAGGAAATTACTTGTAAGAAATAGAGTTTGAGAGATTTCACCTTCTTCCTTGCTGAAATTTGATTGAGAGGTGTCTCTCTTCTTCTTAAAGCAATAGCTTTCAAGGTGACCATCTTTATTACAGTAGCTGCAATGAAAAATGCCTCTGCCAGAGTTGTTGCTTCTTCCTCTACCTCGGCCACCTCTTCCTCTACCTCTGCCATGACCTCTACCTCCTTTAAAAAAAGGAGTACAAGCTTCAGTCATGGCAGATGAAAATTGCTTCTTATTCTCATCAACTTTCAACTTACTTTGAAAATCCTGATCAAAAGGTTCCTCATTCTTTTTCAACCTGTCTTCATGAACTTGAAGACTACCAAATAAATTAGTAAGGGTTAGTTGGGATAAATCCCTTGACTCTTCTATAGCAATAGTAATTGGATCAAAGTTTTTGGGAAGACTTCTTAAAACCTTTTCAACAATATTCCTATCTTCAAGTATTTCACCATGAGCATGAATAGCATTTATAATATTCTGAACTCTAGTGATAAAAAATTCAACATTTTCACTTTCTTTCATAAATAGAGACTCAAAATCTCGTCTCAACATCGGGAGTTTAACAACCTTTACCTTGATAGAACCTTTATAAGCTTTTTCCAAAGTTTCCCAAGCATCATGGGACTTACTACATTATGCAATCTTAGGGAAAACTGTGATGTCACCTCCAGTTTGAAGGATGAACAAAGTTTGGCATCCTTTTCTTGTTCTCCTTCAATTCTATCTTGTGATCAACTGATAATGCATTATAAGCAATTTGATCAACTGACTCTGTGTACCCTGCAGAAACAAGCATCCATAAATCTTGTGAGATAAGCAAAGTTCTCATCTTCACACTCCAATACTCATAATTTTCCCCACAGAAAAGAGGAATCTGGTACTAGACTAAACTGTTATTTTGGGCCATTGTCTCCTTCTTTTGGCTGCAAACAACCACAAAATCTGTTCTGATACCAAATGAAATATCTGAGCTTAAAAGGAGTTATATGACTATATAATCAAAACCCAAACAGACTCAAATCCTGTCTAGAAGAAATTCCCCATAGAAACTTTACTCAAAAAAAGTTATTTTAAATGCTTTGTTTTCAAAAAATGTTACAGCAAGTTACAGAGACAACCCTGGTTTTATATCAGAAAAAACTTCATAAAATCACAGCAGAGTGCATCTATTACATGAAAGCTACAACAAAACAAATGAGCAACTCTCTGTCACATGAAAAACTACAGAAAATAAAAGAGCACCTATGTCTTTACAAAACGCTGCACCAAAATGATCACTGCTCCTTTTTTACAAAAACTAAGTCTTTAAATAATGCCTAGCAGCTCTGTTGAGGAGTTACGCGGCAAAAAAATGTGGCATAGGTCGATCAACAAGTGGCAGCTACGGTTACACAGCTGGAACAGCTGAGATAATTGAATGTTGAAAACTCGGGCATCATGTTTTTCACTCTAACACGTGGGATATTTTCTGATAGTTGTGTGATGAACATATCTCTGTCCAAATACAGTGTGGCTATACATACGTAAAAACAACTCTTGCATGAAATTCCATGGTTGATGATGCACACATGGAGATACAACTTGTCCAGCACATAATCCACAGTTCAGATCTACATCTAACGATCTACAGCAATGATTTCGTAGCAATTTGGCAATGATTTACATCCAGCGATATACATCACTGATTTGGCAGTTAGCTACATCAACGATTTACCAGGGTTATACTCAAGCATCACCACCATGATTCATTGACCAAACAATTCAAGGTGGCGAGACTCCAATAAAAACACCCATCTGGCATACAGATAGAAAAGTGTGTGCTAATGGTGCAACAACATTTCTCTCCTACCATAGTAAACCCTCATGCTTCTACAATTTGTAGAATTGTGGATGTCACCCACTCTTGTGAGGTTCTTTAATGTCTTATTTTCCAGATTTAGGAATTATTCGAACATGGTTTTATTTGTAATGAAAATTGCCCACAAATGGGAGGCTTGAGGAGCTAGAATTAAAGTAAGTTTCGTTTGCTTCCATGACATAATTTGAAATTATTTTGTACCATGAGATTTGAAATTCTTGAATTCTCATAGAAAATATAATCGCCTTAACAAATTTCTCTTAAGTGATATCAACTAGTTGTATCAAATATTGAATAAAAATAATAATTTTGGAGTGTTGTTGTGTCCTAGATCCTCTCGAAATAAGAATAAGAGGATAGAAACACCTTTTGTTGTGTGCGATGGTGAATATTTTTTATGGTTGCTTTATGATGTTCTTTGTCTAGTTTTGACACAATTTCAAACACCACGCGCATGGAAATCAAGACACACAATTAATGTAATTCAAGCTAGAGTAATCAAGTAGTTGGCATGCATATACAAGCTATCAAGTTGTCGCCACATCAACATTCAATGGCATCATCATCATCAAGAATTCATAATAGAAGATCAATTTAACTTCAGAACAAACATTAATTGTAACTTACAAATAGTTTTTTGTAAGCTCAATTATAACTCATCATAGTTTTTTGTAAGTTTCAAATCAAATCTATATTGAGTTGAATTGTATTTATCAAGTGCATTCTCGGTTCAACCCGACACACTAATTTTATGTCTAAGTCATAATTCAAATTGATAGGGTTGAGTACTATACAATGTCAGATAAGATGTCTTTGAAATTGTCATTAAATTGACAACTTGTTATAAAAGGACCTACCTAAAATAGAATAATGTGGTTATTGTCATCAACTCAAAAATCAAAAGTTTTTTAAGTAAAATCAAGCAAGCATGTAGTGTAAGTGAGCAAAAGAGTTCAAGTGAGCTTGAAGTTCAAGAGAGCATGGAGTTCAAGTGACCAACTTCAGGAGTTCAAGCGAGCATGAAGTACAAGAAAGTGAATTCCTTGAAACAAATACAAGGGAGTGTGACAAGTTCAAGCGAGCATGAACTGCAAGTGAACAAGCTCAAATGGAGCGAAATCTAGAATTATTAGAGTTACTAAACACTCTAATAATCATTGTTGAAGATAACACAATGCTATTAAATAAAGTAACCCTTTGATATGATCTAAACTTGTTTCCAAGTAACGCAAGCCAAATTGTAACTACTTCAAACTCAGACTCAACTTATTCAAAATGAACTTCAACCAAAGAATCTTCAGTGTTCTGAACTAGTCCTTGTTCATAACAACCCTCTTTTCAATGATGACGATGACGATGAAACAAATCAAGATTTAGTGCAAGAGAAACTCAACAAGACAACTCCAGATGCAGATGAATATGAATTTATTCATGCACCTACATTTAAAGAGTTTTATTTTGAATTTAGTGAAGAAAACATTTCAATGATGCAACAAGATGCAGTAAATCAACTATCACATATGTTAAAGCAATAGGTTCATAATACTCTTTCCAAGCCCATGATCGGACCTTAGGAAGAAATCATTTACAACAAGCATAGAACAAGACTTGGATATGACAAAGAAGTTACCTTTCGTATTCCCAATTATTCCAAACCAATACAGTTTCAAAGTGTTGGATTCCTTCAAGAATATTTGACTTCACCTGTTCTAGTTGAGCATTCGAATGATAAGTGCCAACATCGCAATCAAGTTGGTCACATGGAGAATCAGTGTTATGATATCCATCCTTGTAAATATTGTGGAAAGAAGAATCATCCCTTAGATAGATGTTCCAATAGAAAAAGGATGGCAAGATTAAAGATTCACTATAAGTGGATTGATCCCTGGTATTGGTCATCAACAGCCAAGCGATTATTACAGTCTTACCGAAGAATCCAATCTCGTGTAAAGATGATTTTTTTTAGAATACAGTGATGAAATTGTNATGCACCTTGAGGGGGGGGGTCAAAACAATCAAGTGAAGATGGTTCATGAAACTTCTTGTGGCATCTCCTTTCAGTTGACAAAGGGGGGAATTGATAATGGAATTGAATATGGTTGTTAGACTAAAAGTTTCAACAACAACAACAAAATCAAATTTTCCAGATGGGCAATTAAAGTCTGTAGAAGACAAAATTTGGTATAATTATGGTTCAATGACATGCAGTTAAATCATACAAAAGATACATGATTAGGATGTTGATTTCGAGAGCAATGATGTGGGCATTTTGTTAACCTGGATGGTCATTTGTGCTAGCAGAGGACAGTTGGATCCTTCTGCATTACAAATTGGCATTTGAATGAGTTGTCAAGCATTTTCAGGAATGTGCCCAACTTGCAGTTGATTCACTTCTCTTGGTTCACTCTCATCATATTGGAGTTCATATCAATTAATAAATTACAGGGATTCTGGATCACATGATTACATGGTAACATTTTCCAAAGTTTTCAACATCCATATTTGGTGGTTTTTCATGCAGTTCTTCATTAAGGCTCAGCTCAAGAGTTTCAACATCCAGATTTGGTGGTTTTCCAAATAGTTCTTCATTGAATCTCAGCTCAGAAGTTTTAGCATGAAGACTTGGAGATGATACCGGCTTATGTTGCATTACTAGTATTATTGTCCAAATTTATGATTGGGGGGAGATGTTAGCCTCTTACTCGTATACAATCGTGAATTCTTAGTATACCACCTTTGTATTTCACATTCTAGGATATAGTTTTTATCCTAAGTGTGTTTCTAGATTCCAATGTTTCTTCCTCCTACATTATCTCATGATGAGGTGTTGATGTGAGAGCAATTGAGGTGGTTTCATTTATGTATTGTATATTGTATCATTGAAATAAATACAATGTGAGAGATTATGGTTTGAGGCCTTTTCCACCAAATGTCTTGATCTTGTTTGTGGTTTATCTCTTCAAAATGGGAATAAATGCACCTATAAAATTGCAAACACGGGATGGTGGCATATTTCTAATAACCTGAACATTAATAAAAACATAATACATGTTACAATTCAAATGTGCAATATTATAAATTGAACGTGGTACTCAAAGAGTTTATTACAAAGTTGTTGCACCTAATCCTTATGTTTAGTGCATCCAACTCTTCTCCACATGGGTTATGACCGAATGCGACATATTTCTCTTGTATCTAGTCAACCACTGAATTATCGGGGGAGATTTTTGGCATATTTTATTTTAAATGGTTAGGATAAGGCGTGATTCTACCATTCAACTACCTGAATGTTTTCCTCTCATTGTCCCATTTCCTCCTTTTCTCTTCATACAACACAACCCATGGTTGTGGTTCCTCCACGTTGTAAAGAACAAATTTATTGATGGCATCAATTTATGAATTTGTTGATGTATAAAATAATTCAAAATGAATAGCATGAGACCAAATATATATTATCAACTTCAGTGTAAACAATTTCTTTGTACTAAATTGACAAAATATAAGTGACTCACTCTTTATCCAATGCCTTTTTATGTTCGTTTGGAGTAGATCCCCTTCCCTTTTGTCCTCATCTTATT
>JASDQU010738702.1:269127-280305 GCA_032191745.1 Picea mariana
CATATAGAGATCAATTATCATTATATCAGGGATATGGTGCAGAGGGGAGCAGTGAGGCTCCATTACGTGACTACCAAGGAGCAGGTTGAAGACATGTTGACCAAGCCACTATCGAGGATGAAGTTCAAGCTCTTCAGGAACAAGATTGGCAAGGTCCCTCTTCAGATGGAGTGACGAGGTACAGATGCATTGTGGGGTATTGGATGTCCTGGGGACATGTTGTATCTATTTGAGAGCTACCCACACACCTTGGATGCATTGGTTGTGAAGTCACACGGGTGCACATGATGAGGTACATATGCATTATGGGGTATTGGATGTCATGGTGACATGTTGAAGATATTTGATCAGAGCTACCCACGGGCCTTGGATGCATTGGCTCTGAATTCATGTTGTACTATGGATATCTGATGATGTATAGATTCATATGTTCTACAATTAATGATCATGAGCTTGTGTGGCAACAAAGAATACCTTTCTACTTAAGAGGGAGTGTCGATATTTTGATGTAACTATGGAAGATATTCTTTTGTATTTGTATTGGACAAACTTTGAGAAGGTTATTGTAATCTTATTGTATAAATCAGCTCAAAAGAAATTATTATTTTATTGTTATCCTTATTGTAAAATTCAAAACGGCCCCTCTTAGGGTTGCGTCTTTTCGGGAGTGAACTTATGTGTATAAATAGAGGTCGAGTTCCTCCCATTTTTATACACACACAACTCGCCTTCTCTTGTGTATTTGGAGCATAGAAAAGAAGGTCTAGCACAGGAGGTCTTGGTTTCTTAGTCTTTGGTATCTTGGTTGAAGGAATCTATACTGAAGAATAGGTTGTTGGGTTTTCTCCCCCATGAGGGTTTCCCAGGATATATTTTGTGTTCTGTGATTTTTTATCTTTCATTGATCCTATTACATGCAATTGTTAATGAATTTTAAAGAAGATAATTGTAACTTCTAAAATTATAACAGTATGAAGGTTTAAATGAACAATTTGTATGTAGCTATGTTGTTTAACTTCATGTGTTTTATAATTAATGAAACAACAAGAATTCTTTATGTTGATTATATCGCTTATTCTTTGTCATGGTGTATTAAACATGTAGGAAACAAAGTATGGAATGCAACCAACATAAGAGATTTGAGAGAAGGCATGAAGCATGGCTTCAAAAGAATGTGTATTTTTTTATGAAAGACTTGATGCTATAGTATGTTTTTTTTATTTATGCAATCATGTATATTCTACTATTTATATAAATGTATATATACGTATTACACTTTATTTCTATGTTTGTAGATGGAAGATGAAGAGGCATAACATAAAAAAACAAGCCGATCAAGAAAACATTAGATTAAATAACCAAAGTACAATATCGCCTACAAATGATGAAGAAATGAGGCATGCACCTACCTCAAGCAATGAAAACAGTTCAAGTGATGAATGACAATAAATATAATTGAGTGTTATTGCAAGTTGTATGTTTTGGAATATTTGTCTCTGAAAATCGGGGATTTTATTTAATGTACTTGACACATTGTCCCAATTTCATCAGGACATGTTTCCAATAAGTGTAACAATTCTATTGGTTGCAATTTGATTACTGTGGACCTTCACTTTGTCCCATTTTGTATGACAATGGGTCTCTTATTCATATGTTGTAAAATGGGTTTCTTATTTTACGGCATTGTCAAATGTTGTAAAATGTCGCATTGTTGAATCATTCATATGTGGATTATTTACATTGTAACAACTAACAGAGGTGTAAGTCATTGGATAATGCATTAATACAATCAGTATATCAAATGAAATAACAAAATTTATAAAAAAAAATATCTTATTTTGATATGATTAATTGAAAATTTGTAAAAAAACAAGTAATTAAAATATATGCATATCAGTGCATTGTATTCTTATGAACTCACTACATGGTGTGTACCATAATATAGAAAGCAATGTGTTTTGGGGTGCCAAATGCACCGGTGCCCATTAATTATACTAAATCACCAATGCAAACTATCGAAAAAAAACATTGTTCCATAAATGACATAACCTACACTTATATTTATTGTATCAAAATTGTACGGCGCCCATGTTTATAATACACACCGGAGCTCTAAATATAATATACACACCAGTATCGTAAGTATAATATATGCACATCCCGGTGGGTTAGCTCGAGTGGATGAGTGGTGTGGTTATTATCAATGAGGTCTCGGGTTCAAGTCCCCAACTAGCTATTGTTGATATTTGTTGAGATTTTGGGGCCTCACTCGATGTCCCCACTGGGTTAGACCCCATAATCATGGCCGACAGTTTACCCCATTTACCATCTATGAAATGTAGGGAAGCACTCGGTCGGTTTCCCACAATTTATTCCATCAGAAAAGAAAAGAAAAAGTATAGTATATGCACCAATGCTTAGTAAAAATAATGGCACCGACATCTCACCTCAAATATTCAAAATTTCACTATGCTTTGGTGCACATGGTAATACAAGCACGGGTACGTACAAATTATACAAGCTTTGGGCACACACTAACTTAAACACATCGTGGCATACATAAAATCAAAAGCACCAGTGCTTCATACGCAAACGATGTGGAATCAATGCATAGAAATTATAAGAGCATTGGTGATGTGTACAACAACAAAAAGGTAAAAATGGTCTGTAATAATTATAAGTGCATTGGTGCTTTTTAATTTAATGTATGCACCAGGGCAATTTGATTAAGAGCGTGTCGATGTGTTTTGAAAAAAAAAATCACTGAAAAAAACCTCTACTACAACCTTTGCCTTCTCAATGTTTTTTAGTTATATGGAACATTCGTTAAAACCTCTACTTTGAAAAGTGGAAGTTGTAAGGGAGGTTCTTTTGAAAAAATTTACAAATCTTGTAACACTAAAAACCTCTGCTACAAGGTGTTTTCCTTGTAGTGAAGTAACTATCTATTATGTCACCCAAAGTAGGGAGGTTAGGGTAGGACCCTAACATGCCCTAATATTAGGAAAATTGTTGCAAAATAGAGGTTGTTCTCATGTTGCATCTTCAGGTGGTATGTCTTTCCACTAGATCAATACTTCACGGATTGTGCGCTGACATAATTGACGCTCTCTAGTATCTAAAATTGTTGTCAACTGAATACATATGGAGCCTTCTTCATTAAGTTCTAGTAGACTTGTTTGCACCTTGCACATTGATCGTACTACATTTTTTAAACATGACACATGAAAGACTGGATGAATATTAGAGACGGAGAGCTAGTTTGTAAGCCACTTGTCTTATGTGCTGAAGGATTTCATATGGTCCATAGAATTTGGGTGCTAATTTTTGAGGTGTTTTGTCTTTCACTAACTTTTGTTTGTATGATTGAAGTTGGAGTAACACCATATCCTCTATTGCAAAGGACCATATGAGTGATGTTGGTCTTCTTGTTGCTTCATTTGGTTTTGGGCCATAACCAAGTTGTCTTTTAGTATGTGGAGAATGAATTCCCTAGTATGGATTGTATGATCCATTGTTTGAACCTTCGAAGTGTGTGGTAAGTATAAAGAGACTGACAAGGGGTTTTGTCCATAAATTGCTTCAAATGGGATCATTTTGGTAGCTCCATGATAAGAGGTATCCTACGACCATTCTTCGAGTAGAGGCCATTGTGCCCATTGGTGCAACTTTTCGAAGCATCATAAATAGGTTTCAAGGAACTTGTTGACTATTTTAGTTTGACCATATTTTAGGGGTGATATGTTGTGCTCATCTTTAGCTAGGTACCTTGTAGTTTAAATGGTTCCTGCCAAAATTTGCTAGTAAAATTAGGGTCTCGATTTGATACAATGGAAGTTGGCATGCCATGTAGCTTAAAAATTTGATCAAGAAATACTTGGGAAACTAAGGAGGGGGTAAATGGATGGGATAGGGTACAAAAATGAGCATACTTGGATAGACAATCAACTACCACCATGATCACAGATTTGTTGTCTGCCCTTGGCAATGCCACAATAAAATCCATATTGATGTCTACCCAAGTGTGTGTTGGAATTGGAAGCGGTTGCAACATCCTTGGTGTATTTAGTGTCTCCCCCTTGTGTCTTTGGCATATGTCACATGTGGCCACAAATTCTTGAATATCATTTTTCATCCCTTCCCAAAAGAATGAGCGCTTAGTTCGTTCATATGTTTTATGAAATCCAGAGTGACCAGTTGTAGGTGATGAATCAAATTCCTATAATATTCTTTGTTTTAAGGTTGAAATATTTATTATAACAATGTTTCCTTTATATCACAATGTATCAAGTTGTCATGTACACCCCTTAGGAGGGTTGGATCAGCATAAAGTCTTTGGATGAGTTGGCGGGTAGTTTCATTTGTGACCCATTCAGTATGGGAATCTTCCAACCAACTTGGAACTGGTAAATATAAGGTGAACACGGATCCATTGTTCTCAAATTGTTGAGATTAGGCATCAACAAACACATTTTCTTTACCTTTATTATAGATAATCTCATAGTCATACCCTAATATCTTAGTGGCCCACTTATGTTTCTCTAGTGAGGACAATCTTTGTTCAAGAAAGTACTTTAGACTGTGATGGTCAATCTTGATCTGGAAACGTCGCTTGAGGAGGTATGGGCATTGTGTATCTACGACATGTAGTATGGCCATCATTTCTTTCTCATATGTAGATTTACCCAAGTTGCGGTCACACAATTATTTACTGGTTAATGCTAAGGGGAACCCTTATTACATCATCATTGTGTCAAGACCTCAACTAGAGGAATCACATTCCAGGACAAATGTCTTAGCAAAATTTGGCACTGCTAATACCGGTGTTGTACACATGGCATATTTTAAAGCTGAGAAGGTATGTTTTGTGTCCTCATTCCAAACAAAGGCATTCTTCTTTAGGAGTGAGGTTAAGGGAGATGCAATTTTTTCATAATTTTTCACAAAATTCCTGTAGTACCCTATAATCCCTAAGAATCCTCTCAAGCTCCTTAAGGTTTTGTATGTGGCCAATATTTCATAGGTGCAACTTTCTTTGGATCAACCCGTACTCCCTCGTAGTCGATAATGTGAACCAAATATTCAACCTCTGAAACCCCAAAAGAACATTTGAAGCATTTTACAAATATTTGGTGGTCCTATAGGAGTTGCAAGGCTCTATCAACGTGCTTGATGTGGGATTCCCATGTCTTTATATAGATCAAAATATTATCAAAGAGTACTAGCACAAAATTGCGAAGGAAGAGCCTAAAGATCTTGTTCATGAGGCTCTGAAAGGTTGATGGAGCATTTAAAAGTCCAAAAGGCATCACTAAAAACTCATAAAGACCTTCATGTGTACGAAAAGTTGTGTTATGAATGTTTATCGCTTTCATCCTAATCCGGTGGTAGCTTGAGTGGAGGTCTAATTTTTTGCAAAACTAGGCTCCATGTAGTTCATCCAAGAGGTCGTCAATAACTGGAATAGGAAATGTGTCCTTGATTGTTAACTTATTGAGAGATTGTAAATTAGGAAACATGTGCCAAGTACCTTCCTTCTCTAATACCATAACCATTGGTGATGAATAAGGGCTAGCGTTGGGACGTATGAATCATGCCTCCAACAAATCCTGAATGATTTTTACAATTTCATTTTTCTATGCAAAAGGGTACCTATAAGGATGCACATTGGATGGTTGATTGCCAGGAAAGAGGGGAATACTATGGTCATGTACCCGAGGTGAAGGTGGTAAACCTCATGGAAATTCAAAGATGTGTTGATTCTTAGAGAGAACCAATTGCAAATCTAGGTGAATTTTTTGTGTTATGGTGCCGACTACATGTATAGAATTGAATTGTGCAATAACACCTGAGTGGCCTTTCTTCAACAACTTATCCATACGATGAGAGGTTATAATCTTAGGGGAACCTTAGGTAAGCCCCTTGAGGGTATGTTTTTTCCATTCATGTGTGAAGGACATGTACAATTGCTTTAAATGCATGGTAATTGGTCCCAAAGTGTGTAGCCATTATGCCCCAAGAACTATATCACAACCACCCATTTCAATGGAAAATATATGAGTTTTGAGATGATACTCTCCCATTTTTAGTTTCACATTTTCACATCTACACATGCATTTCATCGTGCCACCATTAGCAATCATAATTTGAAAATTAGAGATGGGGTGTACATAACAATAGGTGTCTTGATCCACTCTAGTATTGACAAAATTGTGTGTGCTACCACTCTTAATCAACATAATAAATTTGTGGTGCTTGATGTAGCCAATTATATTCAAGGTTTGTGGTGTCGAGAAACTAAAGAGGGCATGGAGAGAAATCTAGGTTTTCTTGGGAGGAGAATGTAAGGGGGCTTCCTCTTCCATGGAGCAGGTGGTGTCTTCCAAAGCTTTTTTAGGTGTATTTTCCACTGGAATGTCCTATGAGTAGTTATGTGGAGACACATCCATTTGAAATAATTTATATTATTTACATTTGTGCCCTTTGAAATATCATTCATCACAATTATCAAAAATATGGAGGTGTTAATGTTATTCCATCTCTTCAGGAGATAACTTGTGGATGTGGACTAACTGTGAGCTAGAGGGGTTGGGAGTAGTTGACATTAAGGGATTAGGGTGAGTGTTTAATAAAGGTCTCTTGAATTGTGCATCAATCACTATCTAAACTTCTTTGGCTCTGTCACAAGCTTCCAACCATGTTTGTGGGTGTTGCATCGTGACATGTGATTTAATTGCATTCTTGAGATCATGGATGAAACCTTCTTTAAAAATACTCAGATTTCCCTCTGTGTAGATATCCAATTGCTCAAATGCAATGATATATTCCATAACTATACATGTTTGGTGTAATTTTTTCAGGCATCCCAAATGGTGAGTGTTGTGCTCAAAATGAGCAAAACATATTTGCACAAATTGGGTCCATGCAATGTAGCCTTTCTAAGCCTTCCTATACCATTGCCACCACTGCCAACATTCATCATCCAACTATAAGACCCCCACAAGTATTATGTGTAGGTTATATATAATTCCATGGAGAGAGAAATATTGTTCCATTTGGGTAACCCACCTTGAAGGATCCACCCAAGCATCAGTTGATATAGAATCTCAATGTCATTATGTAAATAGAAAATGCCTCATAAGTTCAATGATTAAAAAAAAGAAAAATAATTGGGACGATTCAATCGACCTCAAAAGAAAGAAGCCACAATGCTCAAGAGACAATTTGACCAATTGCAAAAATATCTAAGTGGGATGAGATACATGACGAGCTTACCCAATATTGTGATAATTATCAATCAACAAGAAGAATCCATTGCTCTTGGGAGGTATCGAATAAGTGACTATTGGAATCAATATTGTGAGCATAAAGATTCCACTGACCTGTGAAAAGCAGTCCTAAACCTTTGGGATGTGGTAATACATTCAAAAAATTATCCCATCTGACATGCTCTCCCCTTGATTCATAAATAATGACATGAACTAAATGCCTTGTCCAAGCTAGAGAATTGACTCCTCAAATTTGTTCATGTCCACCATTGAAAAACAGAGCCATGAATTGTGATCTTGGAATGTGTTCGATTGATTCTGGAATGATCCAGGTGGATATTGGTGGCCACCCATCTATTCCACTGGCTCTATATACAGTTTTCCACCTTGCCAGTTTTTGCTACAGTTTTTTGGGTCCCAAACTTTTGGGGCCATTTTGAGGCCCTAAACGACATTTGTTTTTTACATTTGGGGGCCCAAGCGTTCAAAAAATCCGCCCTTCTAAGCTGGTCGTAATTTTTTCTTCTCGACTAGACCTTTTCAACGAGCTATCATGCGCCCAAAAATGGAGATCGTATGCAAAATTTGTGCCCTTGGGAAGTTGACATATCAACTACCCCCATCGGGGCCTACAAACCTTTTGGTGTGTCATCTTCCGGGGTTAGAGTTTTGGATTTTTTTTTATGTTAAAAAGGAATTTGGAGCCTCATTGTAAACATAATATTATTGCGAATGAGCGTAGCCATCACATCTCTTCTCATAAATAAGTTTCCACCATTCTAGCGAGTTCATTCACTCTGTATTTTTACAGTTTTTGTACATTCCATTCATTAGTAAAAATTGTGCATTACTATATATCTATGTTTATTACAATATCTCTGTATATTTAATTATTATATCTCCACCTTCATTTTGTTCTCAAAATAATTTGGATCGGTGGTATCAGAGCAGGTTGTTCCTTGTCATTTCTTAGTGCATGTCCTCAATGAGGTCAGGGTATAGATATTTGGGTCTTGAGCTAGTTTCTCTTGAGGAAAACCACTCTTTCCAGCTCAAGTGGCCTCCCATGGCAGAAGAAAAGAGAGACACGGGAGCAGAAGATTTTATTCAACTATTACTAGAGGAATTTGTCACGTGACAGAGGGATGAAATGATGGAGAATTTTTCCCAAATCCTTCGATGATTGTCGAAAACAGTAGACACGTTGATCCAAAAAGGATCCAGAGAAGGCTAAGAACAACTTGGAACTCACAGAGGTAACTCATAATGCTCAAAATGGCTCTAGTAGACAGAGAAAGCGAAAAAATTGAACTTCCCAAAACTCAATGAAAATGGCATGATTGTGAAGAGTGTGTCACAATATTTCTAACAACGCAAACGGCTCATCAAACGGAGTTACGAATTGAAAGATATTCGCAGTCAAAGTTGCGGACAAACAAGGAAAGTCAACAGGGGCCACATCATCATCCGTACTGCTGACATCAGCATGACGTCAAAAGCTGACATGGAAGGATGATGTCAAAATTATGGTTGATGACATCATCATGCCACGTGGAAGCATGAGAGCCTGCCACATGTCACCCACCAATAGGCTTTCCATAGCTCCATGTGGACCAGTAGAAAAGTGCCATGTGGCACCCCCAGGTGATGCCACATGGCACCAACCAAAAGGCACCACGTGTCCTATACGGGGTTGACGTGGAGGTGACATCAGTGACCAGGTGGCCCAATCAGCAGATGCCAGGTGGCCCAATCAGTGGATGCCATGTGGCACCCCTGAAACGCCCAAGTAAGGCTCGTGACCGAAAAATCAAAAATATATATACGACAGGACCCCATCAAATCTAGCGGAGGTCCCGCCATATATGGCTACAACCACCACATCTAGATGTCGCCAACCAAGTATAGCAAGGATTACAACCATAGAGCCAAAATGGGATGCCCGCGGGTTTGACCCCAAGACCTCACCCACATACAATGCTCTAACTTTAGCGCAATAACCAATCCATCTAATAGTTTTGTTGGAACATCCGTCCGCTCAGCTACCATTTAAGTTGAGTTTTCGCCAGCCAGAGGGGGGTGCGAATCGTACTACTGCGGGCATGTTTTATGCGGTGGGATTGTCATTATTACAGGTTGCAGAGGGCATGGAAACTAAGATGGAATTCTTCTTGGGCCTGGGAGTGCCAAAGCTGGATCGAGGCATGGAGACAATCATTTTTGGGTAATTCGATGCAAAAAATTGAGTCGTGATGTATGTTTTCTAATCTAAGCATTATTTATGCAGCTTGATTTCAGAATGAGGTATACTTATGTATATGCCAAATTCTTTTGTTGAGTTAATGAAAGAGCTTACCCATTTGAGAGGAGGACCCGAAGACATAGTCCACCAGGGACAAACTCTGTTATCAAGTTTTTGTGTTCAGATATGATGCTTATGTCTCTTCATTTTTTAGTTTTCCCTTCTTTAATGGTGCACTTTAATTTATGCTCATTTAATGCAATTCTTTATAAGTCACGATGAAAATATCATGGATCATGTTGGTATTGGAGTAGACGTCTTTGACTTGAATTGTTGAGTGTGAATGCTTACTAGGGCCAAGCATAAGCAAGGTGAAGGAACTCTTAAGACTTTCAATCCCGAAGTTGGTCGTGCATATAGAAGGAAGAAAATGGCAGAAGAGGACAAGTGTGATGAACACGAGAAAAAATTTCACATCGTCTTTTATTGCATGTCAGAAATGGTCGAACAAATGTAAGGAGATTATGAGAAGAGGATGAAGAAGAAAGGGAAGAAAAAGGAAGCACATGCAGATGATGATGATTCGGTAAACCAAGGGGCTGGAGGAGATCCTCCTGAGCCTCCATATTCACCTTCAAGTTCTAGTTCTTATTCCTCTAAGCATTCTCATCATTCTCATCATTCTAGCCATAAAGCCTCTTTTAAGAAACCATTATTAAAGCTTGATGTAAAATTTTCTTTACCTATGTTTAATGGAGATGTTAATCCTGAAAAGATAGATAATTGGATCTGACATGTTGAAGTGTATTGTCGTGTCCAACATATTGATGAAGAGGAGGTTAAAGTGCAAGTGGATTCTCTTCGGTTGGAAGGCACCACTCTTTTATGGTGGGAGAGCAAGCTTTTGCGCAAAAGTAAGTGTGGTAATCTTCTTTCCTTATGGTCGAAATTTAAATTAGCGATAAGGAAGCAATTTTATCTATTAGGGTATTTACATAAAGCAATGATGGAATGGAAAACTTTAAGGCAAAGTAAAGCTCAAACTGTACAAAGTTTCACATAAGAATTTAGGAAGAAAGCTCTTGCATTGAAAATTCATTTGGATTCTTATGAAACTTTAATGAAGTATATTGGCGCACTTCATAGTTATATTCATCATACTTTGCTCTTGTTTAACCCCACTAGTCTTGATGAAGTTTGTGTGCAAGCCACTCACCTTGAGAACAGGGGGAAACATGTTCAAGAAGATCCCACAAAGAAACCTTCCAATTTCCCACAAAAGACTTTTAAGAAGTTTAAAAGGAAGGACAAGAAGACCGCTACAGTGATGAGAGAAGGAGGAAAACCATCTTGCACTAATTGCAAGAAGAGCGGTCACGATCAAGAACATTTTTGGAAACTGCATCAAGAAAAGAAACCGAAACAGTTCGGTGGAAAGGGGAAGACAAAGACCGTTGCTATAGTGCAACAAGATCTTGGTTCTGATTCAGGAGATGAAGGAAAGATCACAGTGGTTGGAGTACAAGTGTAATGTCCCTTTCCAAATAGGAGCTCTAGAAGAGGAGGCTTAATGGTCTAAACCACCCCGTTAGACTATAGCCAGGGCCAAAGAGGGGTAAACAAGGTTACTAGAGGTCACTCCAGTCACAGGTGTTATATTCGGAAAGT
>JASDQU010738702.1:280325-292573 GCA_032191745.1 Picea mariana
AGAATGTGTATTTTTTATGAAAGACTTGATGCTATGGTATGTTTTTTTTTTTATTTACGCAATCATGTATATTCTACTATTTATATAAATGTATATATACGTATTACACTTTATTTCTATGTTTGTAGATGGAAGATGAAGAGGCATAACATAAAAAAACAAGCCGATCAAGAAAACATTAGATTAAATAACCAAAGTACAATATCTCCTACAAATGATGAAGAAATGAGGCATGCACCTAGCTCAAGCAATGACAACAGTTCAAGTGATGAATGGCAATCAATATACTTGAATGTTACTGCAAGTTGTATGTTTTGGAATATTTGTCTCTGAAAATCAGGGATTTTATTTAATGTACTTGACACATTGTCCCAATTGCATCAGGACATGTTTCCAATAAGTGTAACAATTCTATTGGTTGCAATTTGATTATTGTGGACCTTCACTTTGTCCCATTTTGTATGACAATGGATCTCTTATTCATATATTATAAAATGGGTTTCTTATTTTATGGCATTGTCGAATGTTGTTAAATGTCGCATTGTTGAATCATTCATATGTGGATGATTTACATTGTAACAACTAACAGAGGTGTAATTCGTTGGATAATGCATTAATACAATCATTATATCAATTGAAATAACAAAAATATAAAAAAAAAATATATCTTATTTTGATATGATTAATTGAAAATTTGTAAAAAAACAAGTAATTAAAATATATGCATATCAGTGCATTGTATTCTTATGAACTCACTACATGGTGTGTACCATAATATAGAAAGCAATGTGTTTTGAGGTGTCAAATGCACCGGTGCCCATTAATTATACTAAATCACCAATGCAAACTATCGAGAAAAAACATTGTTCCATAAATGACATAACCTACACTTATATTTATTGTATCAAAATTGTACGGTGCCCATGTTTATAATACACACCGGAGCTCTAAGTATAATATACACACCAGTATCGTAAGTATAATATATGCACATCTCGGTGGGTTAGCTCGAGTGGATGAGTGTTGTGGTTATTATCAATGAGGTCTCAGGTTCAAGTCCCCGACTAGCTATTGTTGATATTTGTTGAGATTTTGGGGCCTCACTCGATGTCCCCACTGGGTTAGACCCCATAATCATGGTCGACAGTTTACCCCGTTTACCATCTATGAAATGTAGGGAAGCACTCGGTCGGTTTCCCACAATTTATTCCATCAGAAAAGAAAAGAAAAAGTATAGTATATGCACCAATGCTTAGTAAAAATAATGGCATCGACATCTCACCTCAAATATTTAAAATTTCACTATGCTTTGGTGCACATGGTAATACAAGCACGGGTACGTACAAATTATACAAGCTTTGGGCACACACTAACTTAAACACATCGTGGCATACATAAAATCAAAAGCACCAGTGCTTCATACGCAAACAATGTGGAATCAATGCATAGAAATTATAAGAGCATTGGTGATGCGTACAACAAAAAAGGTAAAAATGGTCTGTAATAATTATAAGTGCATTGGTGCTTTTTAATTTAATGTATGCACCAGGGCAGTTCGATTAAGAGCGTGTCAATGTGTTTTGAAAAAAAATCACGGAAAAAAACCTCTACTACAACCTTTGCCTGCTCAATGTTTTTTAGTTATATGGAACATTCGTTAAAACCTCTACTTTGAAAAGTGGAAGTTGTAAGGGAGGTTCTTTTGAAAAAATTTACAAATCTTGTAACACTAAAAACCTCTGCTACAAGGTGTTTTCCTTGTAGTGAAGTAACTATCTACTATGTCGCCCAAAGTAGGGAGGTTAGGGTAGGACCCTAACATGCCCTCATATTAGGAAAAATTTTGCAAAATAGAGGTTGTTCTCATGTTGCATCTTCAGGTGGTATGTCTTTCCATTGGATCAATACTTCACAGATTGTGCGCTGACATAATTGACGTTGTCTAGTATCTAAAATTGTTGTCAACTGAATACATATGGAGCCTTCTTCATTAAGTTCTAGTAGACTTGTTTGCACCTTGCACTTTGATCGTACTACATTTTTTAAACATGACACATGAAAGACTGGATGAATATTAGAGTGGGATGGAAGAGCTAGTTTGTAAGCCACTTGTCTAATGTGTTGAAGGATTTCATATGGTCCATAGAATTTGGGTGCTAATTTTTGAGGTGTTTTTTCTTTCACTAACTTTTGTTTGTATGATTGAAGTTGGAGAAACACCATATCCCCTATTGCAAAGGACCATTATGAGTGATGTTGGTCTTCTTGTTGCTTCATTTGGTTTTAGGCCATAACCAAGTTGTCTTTTAGTATGTGGAGAATGAATTCCTTAGTATGGATTGTATGATCCATTGTTTGAACCTTCGAAGTGTGTGGTAAGTATAAAGAGACTGACAAGGGTTTTTGTCCATAAATTGCTTCAAATGGGATCATTTTGGTAGCTCCATGATAAGAGGTATCCTACGACCATTCTTCGAGTAGAAGCCATTGTGCCCATTGGTGCAACTTTTCGAAGCATCATAAATAGGTTTCAAGGAACTTGTTGACTATTTTAGTTTGACCATATTTTAGGGGTGATATGTTGTGCTCATCTTTAGCTAGGTACCTTGTAGTTTAAATAGTTCCCGCCAAAATTTGCTAGTAAAATTAGGGTCTCGATTTGATACAATGGAAGTGGGCATGCCATGTAGCTTAAAAATCTGATCAAGAAATACTTGGGGAAACTAAGGAGGGGGTAAATGGATGGGATAGCATACAAAAATGAGCATACTTGGATAGATAGTCAACTACCACCATGATCACATATTTGTTGTATGCCCTTGGTAGTGCCACAATAAAATCCATATTGATGTCTACCCAAGTGTGTGGTGTGTGTTGGAATTGGAAGCGGTTGCAACATCCTTGGTGTATTTAGTGTCTCCCCCTTGTGTCTTTGGCATATGTCACATGTGGCCACAAATTCTTGAATATAATTTTTCATCCCTTCCCAAAAGAATGAGCGCTTGGTTCGTTCATATGTTTTATGAAATCCAGAGTGACCAGTTGTAGGTGATGAATCAAATTCCTATAATATTCTTTGTTTTAAGGTTGAAATATTTATTATAACAATGTTTCCTTTATATCACAATGTATCNTGTTCGTTCATATGTTTTATGAAATCCAGAGTGACCAGTTGTAGGTGATGAATCAAATTCCTATAATATTCTTTGTTTTAAGGTTGAAATATTTATTATAACAATGTTTCCTTTATATCACAATGTATCGAGTTGTCATGTACACCCCTTAGGAGGGTTGGGATCAGCCTAAAGTCTTTGGATGAGTTGACGGGTAGTTTCATTTGTGACCCATTCAATATGGGAATCCTCCAACCAACTTGGAACTGGTAAATATAAGGTGAACATGGATCCATTGTTCTCAAATTGTTGAGATTAGGCATCAACAAACACATTTTCTTTACCTTTATTATAGATGATCTCATAGTCATACCCTAATATCTTAGTGGCCCACTTATGTTTCTCTAGTGAGGACAATCTTTGTTCAAGAAAGTACTTTAGACTGTGATGGTCAATCTTGATCTGGAAACGTTGCTTGAGGAGGTATGGGCATTGTGTATCTACGACATGTAGTATGGCCATCATTTCTTTCTCATATGTATATTTACCCAAGTTGCAGTCACATAATTATTTACTGGTTAATGCTAAGGGGCACCCTTATTACATCATCATTGTACCAAGACCTCAACTAGAGGAATCACATTCCAGGACAAATGTCTTAGCAAAATTTGGCATTGCTAATACTGGTGTTGTACACATGGCATATTTTAAAGCTGAGAAGGTATGCTTTGTGTCCTCATTCCAAACAAAGGCATTATTCTTTAGGAGTGAGGTTAAAGGAGATGCAATTTTTCCATAATTTTTCACAAAATTCCTATAGTACCCTATAATCCCTAAGAATCCTCTCAATCTCCTTAAGGTTTTGTATGTGGCCAATATTTCATAGGTGCAACTTTCTTTGGATCAACCCGTACTCCCTTGTAGTCGATAATGTGAACCAAATATTCAACCTCTAAAACCCCAAAAGAACATTTGGAGCATTTTACAAATATTTGGTGGTCCTATAGGAGTTGCAAGGCTCTATCAACGTGCTTGATGTAGGATTCCCATGTCTTTCTATAGATCAAAATATTATCAAAGAGTACTAGCACAAAATTGCGAAGGAAGAGCCTAAAGATCTTGTTCATGAGGCTCTGAAAGGTTGATGGAGTATTGAAAAGTCCAAAAGGCATCACTAAAAACTCATAAAGACCTCCATGTGTACGAAAAGTTGTGTTATGAATGTTTATCTCTTTCATCCTAATCTGGTGGTAGCTTGAGTGGAGGTCTAATTTTTTGCAAAACTAGGCTCCATGGAGTTCATCCAAGAGGTCATCAATAACTGGAATAGGAAATGTGTCCTTGATTGTTAACTTATTGAGAGATTGGAAATTAGGAAACATGTGCCAAGTACCTTCCTTCTCTAATACCATAACCATTGGTGATGAATAAGGGCTAGCGTTGGGACGTATGAATCATGCCTCCAACAATTCTTGGATGATTTTTACAATTTCATTTTTCTATGTAAAAGGGTACCTATAAGGATGCACATTGGATGGTTGATTGCCTGGAAAGAGGGGAATACTATGGTCATGTACCCGAGGTGAAGGTGGTAAACCTCATGGAAATTCAAAGATGTGTTGATTCTTAGAGAGAACCAATTGCAAATCTAGGTGAATTTTTTGTGTTATGGTGTCGACTACATGTATGGAATTGAATTGTGCAATAACACCTGAGTGGCCTTTCTTCAACAACTTATCCATACGATGAGAGGTTATAATCTTAGGGGAACCTTAGGTAAGCCCTTTTAGGGTACGTTTCTTCCATTCATGTGTGAAGGACATGTACAATTGCTTTAAATGCATGGTAATTGGTCCCAAAGTGTGTAGCCATTATGCCCCAAGAACTATATCACAACCACCCATTTCAATGGAAAATATGAGTTTTGAGATGATACTCTCCCATTTTTAGTTTCACATTTTCACATCTACACCTGCATTTCATCGTGCCACCATTAGCAATCATAATTTGAAAATTAGAGATGGGGTGTACATAACAATAGGTGTCTTGATCCACTCTAGTATTGACAAAATTGTGTGTGCTACCACTCTTAATCAACATAATAAATTTGTGGTGCTTGATGTAGCCAATTATATTCAAGGTTTGTGGTGTCGAGAAACTAAAGAGGGCATGGAGAGAAATCTAGGGTTTCTTAGGAGGAGAATGTAAGGGGGCTTCCTCTTCCATGGAGCGGGTGGTGTCTTCCAAAGCTTTTTTAGGTGTATTGTCCACTGGAATGTCCTATGAGTAGTTATGTGGAGACACATCCATTTGAAATAATTTATATTATTTACTTTTGTGCCCTTTGAAATATCATTCATCACAATTATAACAAAGATGGAGGTGTTAATGTTATTCCATATCTTCAGGAGATAACTTGTGGATGTGGACTGACTGTGAGCTAGAGGGGTTGGGAGTAGTTGACATTAAGGGATTAGGGTGAGTGTTTAATAAATGTCTCTTGAATTGTGCATCAATCACTATCTAAACTTCTTTGGCTCTGTCACAAGCTTCCAACCATGTTTGTGGGTGTTGCATCGTGACATGTGATTTAATTGCATTCTTGAGATCATGGATGAAACCTTCTTTAAAAATACTCAGATTTCCCTCTGTGCAGATATCCAATTGCTCAAATGCAATGATATATTCCATAACTATACATGTTTGGTGTAATTTTTTCAAGCATCCCAAATGGTGAGTGTTGTGCTCAAAATGAGCAAAACATATTTGCACAAATTGGGTCCATGCAATGTAGCCTTTATAAGCCTTCCTATACCATTTCCACCACTGCTAGCATTCATCATCCAACTATAAGACCCCCACAAGTGTTATGTGTAGGTTATATATAATTCCATGGAGAGAGAAATAATGTTCCATTTGGGTAACCCACCTTGAAGGATCCACCCAAGCATCAGCTGATATAGAATCTCGATGTCATTATGTAAATAGAAAATGCCTCAGAAGTTCAATGATTAAAAAAAAAGAAAAAATAATTGGGACGATTCAATCGACCTCCAAAGAAAGAAGCCACAATGCTCAAGAGACAATTTGACCAATTCCAAAAATATCTAAGTGGGATGAGATACATGACGAGCTTACCCAATATTGTGATAATTATCAATCAACAAGAAGAATCCATTGCTCTTGGGAGGTATCGAATAAGTGACTATTGGAATCAATATTGTGAGCATAAAGATTCCACTGACCTGTGAAAAACAGTCCTAAACCTTTGGGATGTGGTAATGCATTCAAAAAATTATCCCATCTGACATGCTCTCCCCTTGATTCATAAATAATGACATGAACTAAATGCCTTGTCCAAGCTAGAGAATTGACTCCTCAAATTTGTTCATGTCCACCATTGAAAAACAGAGCTATGAATTGTGATCTTGGAATGTGTTCGATTGATTCTAGAATGATCCAGGTGGATATTGGTGGCCACCCATCTATTCCATTGGCTCTATATACAGTTTTCCACCTTGCCAGTTTTTGCTACAGTTTTTCGGGTCCCAAACTTCTGGGGCCATTTTGGGGCCCTAAACGACATTTGTTTTTTACATTTGGGGGCCCAAGAGTTCAAAAAATCCACCCTTCTAAGCTGGTCATATTTTTTTCTTCTCGACTAGACCTTTTCAACGAGCTATCATGCACCCAAAAATGGAGATCGTATGCAAAAGTTGCGCCCTCAGGAAGTTGACATATCAACTACCCCCATCGGGGCCTGCAAACCTTTTGGTGTGTCATCTTCCGGGGTTAGGGTTTTGGATTTTCTTTATGTTAAAAAGGAATTTGGAGCCTCATTGTAAACATAATATTATTGCGAATGAGCATAGCCATCACATCTCTTCTCAAAAATAAGTTTCCACCATTCTAGCGAGTTCATTCACTCTGTATTTTTACAGTTTTTGTACATTCCATTCATTAGTAAAAATTGTGCATTACTATATATCTATGTTTATTACAATATCTCTATATATTTAATTATTATATCTCCACCTTCATTTTGTTCTCAAAATAATTTGGATCGGTGGTATCAGAGCAAGTTGTTCCTTGTCATTTCTTAGTGCATGTCCTCAATGAGGTCAGGGTATAGATATTTGGGTCTCGAGCTAGTTTCTCTTGAGGACAACCACTCTTTCCAGCTCAAGCGGCCTCCCATGGCGGAAGAAAAGAGAGACACGAGAGCAGAAGATTTTATTCAACTATTGCTAGAGGAATTTGTCACGTGACAGAGGGATGAAATGATGGAGAATTTTTCCCAAATCTTTTGATGATTGTCGAAAACAGTAGACACGTTGATCCAAAAAGGATCCAGACAAGGCTAAGAAGAACTTGGAACTCACAGAGGCAACTCACAATGCTCAGAATGGCTCTAGTAGACAGAGAAAGGGAAAAAATTGAAGTTCCCAAAACTCAATGAAAATGGCATGATTGTGAAGAGTGCGTCACAATATTTCTAACAGCGCAAACGGCTCATCAAACGAAGTTACGGATTGAAAGATATTCACAATCAAAGTTGTGGTCAAACAAGGCAAGTCAACAGGGGCCACATCATCATCCATACTGCTGACATCAGCATGACGTCAGAAGATGACATGGAAGGATGACGTCAAAATGATGGTTGATGACATCATAATGCCACATGGCATCATGAGATCCTGCCACATGTCACCCACCAATAGGCTTTCCATAGCTCCATGTGGACCAGTAGAAAAGTGACACATGGCACCCCCAGGTGATGCCACGTGGCACCAACCAAAAGGCACCACGTGTCCTATACGGGGTTGACGTGGAGGTGACATCAGCGACCAGGTGGGCCAATCAGCGGATGCCATGTGGCCCAATCAGTGGGTGCCACGTGGCACCCCTGAAACACCCAAGTAGGGCCCGTGACCGAAAAATCAAAAATATATATACAACAGGACCCCATCAAATCTGGCGGAGGTTTCGCCATATCTGGCTACAACCACCACATCTAGAAGTTGCCAACCAAGTATAGCAAGGATTACAACCATAGAGCCAAAATGGGATGCCCGCGGGTTTGACCCCAGGACCTCCCCCACATACAATGCTCTAACTTTAGCGCGATAACCAATCCACCTAACAGTTTTTTTGGAACATCCGTCCGCCCAGCTACCATTTAAGTTGAGTTTTCACCAGCCAGAGGGGGGTGCGAACCGTACTACTGCGGGAATGTTTTATGCGGCAAGATTGTCATTATTAAAGGTTGCAGAGGGCATGGAAACTGAGACGGAATTCTTCTTGGGCCTGGGAGTGCCAGAGCCGAATCGAGGCATGGAGACAGTCATTTTTGGGTAATTCGATGCAAAAAATTGAGTCATGATGTATGTTTTCTGATTTGAGCATTATTTATGTAGCTTGATTTCAGAATGAGGTATACTTGTGTATATGCCAAATTCTTTTGTTGAGTTAATGAAAGAGCCTACCCATTTGAGAGGAGGACCCGGAGACATAGTCCACCAGGGACGAACTCTGTTATCAAGTTTTTGTGTTCAGATCTGATGCTTATGTCTCTTCATTTTTTAGTTTTCCCTTCTTTAATGGTGCACTTTAATTTATGCTCATTTAATGCAATTCTTTATAAGTCACGATGAAAATATCATGGATCATGTTGGTATTGGAGTAGACGTCTTTGACTTGAATTGTTGAGTGTGACTGCTTACTAGGGCCAAGCATAAGCAGGGTGAAGGAACTCTTAAGACTTTCAATCCTGAAGTTGGTCGTGCATCTAGAAGGAAGAAAATGGCAGAAGAGGACAAGCGTGATGAACACGAGAAAAAATTTCACATCGTCTTTTATCGCATGTCAGAAATGGTCGAACAAATGTATGGAGATTATGAGAAGAGGATGAAGAAAAAGGAATCACATGCAGATGATGATGCTTCGGTAAACCAAGGGGCTGGAGGAGATCCTCCTAAGCCTCCATCTTCACCTTCGAGTTCTAGTTCTTATTCCTCTAAGCATTCTCATCATTCTAGCCATAAAGCCTCTTTTAAGAAACCATTATTAAAGCTTGATGTAAAATTTTCTTTACCTATGTTTAATGGAGATGTTAATCCTGAAAAGATAGATAATTGGATCTGACATGTTGAAGTGTATTTTCGTGTCCAACATATTGATGAAGAGGAGGTTAAAGTGCAAGTGGATTCTCTTCGGTTGGAAGGCACCGCTCTTTTATGGTGGGAGAGCAAGCTTTTGCACAAAAGTAAGTGTGGTAATCTTCTTTCCTCATGGTCAAAATTTAAATTAGCGATAAGGAAGCAATTTTATCCATTAGGGTATTTACATAAAGCAATGATGGAATGGCAAACTTTAAGGCAAAGTAAAGGTCAAACTGTACAAAGTTTCACATAAGAATTTAGGAAGAAAGCTCTTGCATTGAACATTCATTTGGATTCTTATGAAACTTTAATGAAGTATATTGGCGCACTTCATAGTTATATTCATCATACTTTGCTCTTGTTTAACCCCACTAGTCTTGACGAAGTTTGTGTGCAAGCCACTCACCTTGAGAACAAGGGGAAACATGTTCAAGAAGATCCCACAAAGAAACCTTCCAATTTCCCACAAAAAACTTTTAAGAAGTTTAAAAGGAAGGACAAGAAGACCGCTACAGTGACGAGAGAAGGAGGAAAACCATATTGCACTAATTGCAAGAAGAGCGGTCATGATGAAGAACATTTTTGGAAACTGCATCAAGAAAAGAAACCGAAATAGTTCGGTGGAAAGGGGAAGACAAAGACAGTTGCTACAATGCAACAAGATTTTGGTTCTGATTCAGGAGATGAAGGAAAGATCACAGTGGTTGGAGTACAAGGTAAAGATTCTCTTCATGCTAGTTCAAGTTCCAATGATGAATCTCATGTTGATGAACGAAAAAGGAACGAGTTATTTCATATAATAGTTGTATCTAAACATACTAACATAGATACATTATTTGATCTGGGTTCCCAAGTAAACTTAATATCTGAATCACTTATCAAGAAGATGGGTCTTGAAACAAAACCACATCTGAAGCCTTATCCTCTTGGTTGGGTATGTGATAAAGCAAAACTTAATGTCACCAAACAATGTAGGATCAGATTTTCTATTGCTTCAAAATTGATTGATGAAGTAGATTTGGATGTTGTACCACTTGATATATGTGGCATAGTGTTGGGAAGTCCTTATCTTTATGATAGAAAAGCAGTCTTCTTTTGTCATGAGAACAAATACCACCTTACTAAAGGGGGGGTAGAATATATTGTTAGAGCTCACATCATGAGGATAAATACAACACTTGTTAGTGCAGGGCAAATGAAAAGACTCATAAACACTAATAAGGGATATGTACTCGTGGTTGTTAGAGAGAAATATGTCGGGACATCCGACGCTTTCCAAGGGTGTGATCCATCTCATAAAAATGAATTAATTGATATTGTTTCTAAGTATGATAATATTTTTCAGGAACCATATGGATTACCTCCTAAGAGGGAAATCCAACATGAGATACATATTCAGCAGGATTCTCCTCTTCCTAATGTGGGCATGTACAAGATGTCAGTTGTGAAGATGACAGAGATCAAGAAGCAGGTACAAGGCTTATTGGATCAAGGGGTCATTGGGCCCAATTCATCTCCTTATGGTTCTCCGATCGTGATGGTGCCAAAGAAGGATGGCACATGGCGAATGTGTGTCGATTACCGGGATTTAAACAAAATCACGGTGAAAAATGGATACCCTCTTCCTCGCATAGATGATTTACTTGATCAGTTAAACAATGCTATTTATTTCACTAAGTTGGATTTTCAGGGTGGATATCATCAAATCAGAGTCGCAGAACAGGATGCGTGGAAAACTGCCTTTAAAACCAAACATGGATTGTTTGAGTGGCTAGTTGTGTCATTTGGGCTTTGTAATGATCTGACAACTTTCATGCGTGTGATGAATGATGTATTCAAGCCCTTCCTAGATGACTTTGTGATTGTATATTTAGACGACATTCTTGTTTTTAGCGGGAATTGGTATGAACATGTGAGGCATGTAAAGAAAGTATTGGATACTTTGCAAAGGGAAAAGTTGTATGTAAAACTGTCTAAATGTGAATTTGGAAAGATTGCACTTGTGTACTTAGGTCATATTGTAGGAAGAGGACAATTGAAAACTGATCCTTCCGAAATTGATGTAATTGTAAAATGGCCTGAGCCAAAAAGTGTAACCAAAGTTCGAAGCTTCTTAGGTGCAGTCCAGTATTGGAGGAGATTCATTCCCAACTTCTACTTTATAGCAACTCCTTTGCATGCCTTAACCGATGTGAAGAACACTTTTTAGTGGGAAGGAAAGCAACAAAAAATTTTCAACATTTTGAAGGAGAAGATCAGTACCACACCAGTATTAGCACTGTCAAATCTTCAATAGCCTTTTGATATTGAGGCAGATGCCAACGGATACGCCATGGGTGCGGTATTGATGCAATATCGTAAGCCTATTTGTTACCACTCTGGAAATTTTAACCAAGTTGTTGTTAACTATCCTACATATGATAAAGAGTTGTATGCATTAGTCCAGAGTGTAAAGAAATGGAAACACTACTTGTTGGGGAAGGAAACAATCATACATACAGATCACCAACCCTTACAGTATCTTCAAGCACAAACAAAATCGCAACAATCTCGACACTACGGGTGGATGGATTTTCTACAACAATTTCACTTGGTAATCAAGTACAAAAAGGGTACAAGTAACAAGGTAGATGATATGCTTTCTAGACCTCCTATTGTTGCTTCTATTGTTTTGAAGAATGCTTCTTTATCTCATGATAGCTATGTAGAATAATATGCCATCGATGAAGATTTTAAAGAAGTATATGTAAAGTTAACTGTTGGTGCATAGGTAGAGAACTATTTTCTGTAGGGAAAACTACTCTACCATCTTGGAAAGATATGTATTCCTAAAAGTGAATGAGTCTGTGTAATACGAGAAGATCACACTTCTCTTGTGTCTGGGAATTTTGGGGTAGGAAAAACTATGCCTCATTTGCAGAGGTTTTGTTACTAGCCTCAAATGAAAGCAATTGTAATTAAATATGTAACGGGG
>JASDQU010738702.1:293476-308871 GCA_032191745.1 Picea mariana
TGGACAAGAGGACGAGGACTTCACATAGGGGTGATGTTGATTATCTTCGAGTAGGCTTAAAAGGCTCACATCCAAGCAAGGCAGAGTGGATCGAGAAGGAAAAAGTGAGAGAGCTCTTCCCTCACTTACATGTTTATTGATGAAAGCTTTTGGTGGTCCAAAAAGCTCTTAGTGGGAAGGCGTGATCCAAAAAAGATCTAGAGAAGGCTAAGAAAAACTCAGAACTCACAGAGGCAACTCAAAATGCTCAGAATGGCTCCAGTAGACAGAGAAAGGGAAAACATTCAAATTTCCAAAAACTCGGTGAAAATGGCATGATCGTGAAGAGCGCATCGTAATATTTCTAACAGTGCAAACGACTCGTCAAACGGAGTTACGGATTGAAAGACATTCATAGTCAAAGTTGCGGTCAAACAGGGAAAGTCAACACCGACCACATCATCATCTATATTGTTGAATTCGGCAGCTGGCA
This sequence comes from Picea mariana, assembly GCA_032191745.1. Lineage (NCBI taxonomy): Eukaryota > Viridiplantae > Streptophyta > Pinopsida > Pinales > Pinaceae > Picea > Picea mariana. The sequence goes on from JASDQU010738702.1 coordinate 293,949, forward strand.
TGGCAGGATGATGTCAGCATGCCACATGGCAGCACTATAGGCTACCATGTGTCACCCTCCAATAGGATTTTTAGGGCTCCATGTGGACCAGTAGAAAAGTGCCACATGGCACCCCCAGGTGATGCCACGTGGCACCACCCAAAAGCCGCAATGTGTCATGTATGGGGTTGACGTGGAGGTGACATCAGCGACTAGGTGGGACAATCAGCAGATTCCATGTGGCCCAATCAGCGGGTGCCACGTGGCACCCCCGAAACGCCCAAGGAGGGCTCGTGACCGAAAATAAAATAAAAATATATGACACGACTCCGCCAAATTTGGCAGAGGTCCCGCCATATCTTGATACAACCGCCACATCTACAAGCTGCCAACCAAGTATAGCAGGGGTTACAACAATAGAGCCAAAATGGGAGGCCTGCAGGTTTGACCCCGGGACCTCCCCCACATACAACGCTCTAACTTTAGCGCCATAACCAATCCACCTAACTGTTTTGTTGGAACATCCGTCTGCCCAGCTACCATTTAAGCCGATTTTTTGCTAGCCAGAGGGGGGCGTGGACCGTACGAATGTGTTCACATTTTACGAGGTAGGACTATCATTATTGCATGTTGTAGAGGGAACGTAAATTGAGACAAAATTCTTCTTGGGCCTGGGAGTGCCAATGTCGGATCAAGGTGTGGAGATAGTCATTTCTGGGTAATTCGACGCCACGGATTCAGTGGTGATGCTTGCTTTTTTATCTGAGCATTTTTTCTACAACTTGATTTCAGAATGAGGTATACTTATGTATGTACCAAATTATTTTGATGAGTTAATGAAGGATCCTACCCATTTGAGAGTAGGACTCGGAGACGTAGTCCACTAGGGATGAACTCTGTTATCAAGTTTTTGTGTTCAGATTTGATGCTTATGTCTCTTCATTTTTTAGTTTTCCCTTCTTTAATGGTGCATTTTAATTTATGGTCATTTAATGTTATTCTTTATAAGTCATGATGAAAAGATCGCGCTTCACACGCCTTCATCAAGCAACCACTTTGGAGGCACCTCCCCTTTCAAGGTACAAGTTAATTTCTATATTCTTATGTTTGAAGGTCAGATAGATGTGGGTGATTTAGAAAAGTGGTTAAATCTACTAGAAGGTTATTTCTTTGTCCACAATTTTTTTGACAGGGAAAATATCACCTTTGTGCTCCTTAAGGCTCTCCCCCATGTCAAACATTGGTGGGAAACTTATTCTGAGAAAAATTTCATAGAGGAGTCTAGAATGTTCGAGGTCGAACCCACTTGGGATATTTTTATGGATGCGGTTAAGAAACAATATCACCCTATTGGGAACTACGATAACCAGTACATGAGATGGACCACACTGCGTCAAGAGAGGGGGAAAACATCGTCGGAGTTCACAAATACCTTCCATACCTTGCACACTAAGTTAGGTATCAAAGACTTCAAGTAGCATTTTTTTCTAAAATACCATGGGACTCTACACAGGTACATCTAAACCGAAATGGAGGTTTTAGACATCTCATCACTGGGAGTCGTGTATCGATATGCTATCAAAATTGAGCATAAATTTTAGCAACAGAACAAGTGGGAGTTTGGGTTTGGAAATATGAAACAACCGAAGTATGGTAAAGACGACCCTAACTCACGCAACAACCAACCTCAAGACAACCAGTACAAGCCACGGGAAAAAAAGGGTAACATGAAGATGAAGAAGGAAACTGGAAACTGGTGTGACTTCCACAAAATCCCTTGGCACAACACTAATGAATGTCAATCCAAATAGTCATTGGTATTCAAGCTCAAAGAAACAGAGCCAAGCCCCAACTCAGACTTTGATTCCGAAAATAATAAAAGGAGGCAGATCATTGATGCAGAACCCATTGCTATTGTCGCAACCACAACAATCCAACCAGAAGAACCAGAGGATCCTAAGGAGGGGGAGCACCTCTTCCATTCACATATGTGGGTGAAGGGGACCCTGGTGCATTTTATTGTTGATATTGCAAGCAAGAAGAACCTTGTATCAACAGGGGTCGTCAAGCAGTTAGATTTGCTAACAACACTAAACCCCCAACCATACAACATCGGGTGGCTTCACTAGGGCCAGGATCTCCACGTCAACCAACAGTGTAAATTGTCCTATGGCATCAATCCCTTCAAGCATGAGGCATTGTGTGATGTTTCCCCACTGGAAGTCTGTGATGTTCTATTTGTCCAGCCATATATGTGGAAGTGTCATGTTGTTTATGAGTCTCAACCCTATAGTGTTATTGTTTCTCTAGGGGGTCAACTCTACATGGTACCAGAGGTAGTTCTGACTATTGTCCTGCCAAAACAATGTCGCAAAGTAGTCTCTCATATGACAAAGTTTAGCCTCTTCGTGATCCAGTCAAAAGGAAAATAAAATGACACTACAACCACTGCAGCCTCAGACCAATACATTTCTATCACGTAGAAGGGGATCGACAAGATTGTAGAAGCGCACAAAGATATTCTTACTTCACGTATGGGAGTGCCTCCACACTGTCGAGTCAAGCTATGTTATAACAGAGCCCTTCATACTCTTCATGTTGTATCTTCACTAATACAATCCTCCCACACTCGGGAAGATCAACTAGATTGGTTGAACGGATCCAACCCCTCCAACAACATGTTCATGACAACTTTCAACAAGCTAAGCATGATACCATCTTCAGCAAGGCAAGCAACTCACCAAGGTTCAGATTCAACAAAATCTTCCGTGGGAACTTAAACCATTGGAGACCATTTCTTCCTAAGGAGAGAGAAATGATCCAGGTGGATATCGGTGGCCATCTACCTATTCCACTAGCTCGAAATACAGTTTTTCACCTTGGCAGTTTTTCTATAGTTTTTTCGGGTCCCAAACTTCCAAGGTTGTTTTGAGGCCCTAAACGATATTTTTTTGACATTTCCTGACCCAAAACAATTTTTTAAGTCAGTCAAAATTTGTTCTTCTCGGCTAGACCTTTCCAACGAGATATCGTGCACCCCAAGCAAAGATCGTATGCAAAAGTTACGCCCTCGGGAAGTTGATGTATCAACTACCCCCATCGAGGCCTGCAAACCTTTTGGCATTTAATCTTCTGGGGTTAGGGTTTTGGATTTTCTTTATGTTAAAAAGACATTTGGAACCTCATTATAAACATCATATTCTTGCAAATGATCATAGTCTTCACATCTCTTCTCAGAGATAAGTTGCCACCATTCTAGCGAGTTCATTCACCATATATTTTTACAGTTTATGTACATTCCTTTCAATAGTAAAAATTGTGCATTATTGTATCTCTATGTTTATTGCAATATCTTTGTATATTTCATTATTATATATCCATCTTAATTTCATTCTAAAAATAATCTGTATAACCATTGCTCTTGTGAGGTATCGAATAAGTGACTATTGGAATCAAGATTTTGAGCATAAAGATTTCACTAACCTATGAAAAGCAGTCCTAAACCTTGGGGATACGGCAATACATTAAAAAAATTATCCCATCTGACATGTTGTCCCCTTGATTCATAAATAGTGACATGAACTAAATGCCTTGTCCAAGCTACACAATTGACTCCTCAAATTTGTTCATGTCCACCTTTGAAAAACAGAACAATGAATTGTGATCTTGGAATGTGGTCTAGTGATTATTCTGAAACATGGTTGTGTCTTGTACCTCAAGGGGTGTGAATTCCTCTTTGGTTGGGTCAATGTGTGGATCACTTACATGAATACCCACACGTGCTACTACTATTAATAAGAGTTCGATTTGTTTTGTCATTGCTTCTTGCACCTATCGAATTGTAGTTGCAAGGGTGGTCATTATTTCTTCTATCAATGTGCTCTTAAAGGATTGGTCCTGATCTGGTATGACTTGTTGTTGGTTTTCGGAGTGTGCCATTTTGCGAGTTTGAACCATGGGACCACATAAGATAGAATATTAGTTTGGTGACAAAATATCAAAATTTCCCTTGGGTGTAAATATGTAGGACTTCCACTGGTAGACTGTTGAATGATAGATCACGTGTTATTTAAAGACGTTGAAACATATCTCTAGCCTAAAAACAAATCTACTCAAATTTGTAGGTATGTTGGCTTAGGAAGGAGCTATGATTCCACTTGTGATGTTCCTTAACCCTTCAACATTGAAATTCAACCATGTGTACAGAGAATATAATAACAAATTAACCAAGAATATGAGACAATAAGATAGACACTGTAAAGAGACCCTTGAATATTATAATGAAAAGAAGAATGTTGTGTTCAATTGCCTCTTAAGGTGGTGTGACCTTCTACTAAGTAGAGCTCCAAATATACAACACAAGACAAAACATTATATTGACTCTTGTCTCTTTAAATAGCTTTTACCTAGAAAAAACCCTAATTACGTGTGGTCCTATCATAAATGAGTACCAACTACCTAGTGAGGCCTTGGGGATACCATTAGCATTGATGTATATGCTAGGCATTGTCAAGCCCAAAAAACATCGTTTAGGACCTCAAAACGAACCTGGAAGTTCAGGACCCGAAAAACGTTGAAAATTTGTCAAGGTGGAAACCCCTATTTTAACTCAGAGGAATAGGTGGGTGGCCACTGATTTCCTATTGGATCATTCTTCCACCCTTAGGAATCAATGGTCCCCATTGCGTCAAGTTCTTGTGTAAGATGGGGAAGCTTTTTTTGAATCTAAACCTTGGTGAAGTGCTTGCCTTGTTGAAGAAATTCTCCTGCTGAGCTTGTTGATGGTTGTTATAAACCTGGTGTTGGAGGGGTTGTATCCATTCAACCAATCTAGCTACATGATATTCCCAAGTGTGGGAGGACTCTATTGGTGAAGATGCAACATGAGGAGTATGAAGGGCTCTGTTGTAACTTTGCTGGATTGGGTAATGTGGAGGCACCCTCTTAGGTGATGCAACAATATTTTGTTGCTCTTCTACAATCTTCTTTTGCTGGATAGAAATGTCTTAGGTCAAGGTTGCAGTGGTTGCAGTGTCCTTTTCTTCATCTTTTGACTAGATCATGAAGAGGCTAAACTTTACAGTATGAGAGATTACTTTGCGATAGTGTTTTGTCAGGACTACCTCTGGTATCCTGTAGAGGTGACCCCCCAAAGTAACAATGACACTACGAGGTCGAGACTCATAAAAAAACATGACGCTTCCACATATATGGTTGGCCTAACAAAACATCACATACTTTCAATGGGGAAATATCACATAGAACCTTATCCTTGAAGGGCTTGATGTCGTAGGATAGACGATACTGTTGGATGACATGAAGATCTCAACCCTAGAGAAGCCACCTGATGTTGTATGGTTGCAGGTGTGGTGTTGTTGGAAAATCCAACTGCTTGATGACCTCTATTGATATTAGGTTCTTCTGGTTTTTTCTATCAACAATAAAATGCAGTGGGGTCCCCTTCACCTACATCTGTGAATGGAAGAGGTCCTCCCCCTCTACGGGATCCTCTAGTTCTTTTGGTTGGATTGTTGTGGTCATGATAATAGCAGTGGGTTTTTCATCGATGATCTGTCTCCTTTAATTATTTTATGAATCAGATTCCAAGTCGGGGCTCGACTCTATTTATTTGAGCTCGACAACCAATGTCTTTTTTGAACAACATTCATCAGTGTTGTGCTAAGGGATTTTGTGGAAGTCACACCACTTCCTAGTGTCCTTTTTAATCTTCATGTTACCCTTCTTTTACTGCGGCTTGGACTGGTGGTCTTGAGGTTGGTTTTTCTATGAGTTAGGGATGCCTTTACCATACTTTGGTTTTTGTGGATTTGTAGACCCGAATTCTTGCTTGTTCTACTGCTTAAATTTCTGCTCAATTTTGGCAGCACATCAATAAGCATCTCCCAGTGATAAGATGTCCAGAAACTGCATTTCAGTTTGGATGTACCTGTGTAGAGACCCGCAATATTTTAGAACTATATGTCACTCAAATTATTTTATACCCAACTTGGTTCGATGGGTATGGAAGGTACATTGTTTGGCCCCTCTCTTGATGCAATGTGGTCCATCTCATGTACTGGTCATTATAGTTTTCAACAGGGTAATATTGCTCCTTGACCGCATCCATAAAGAAATCCCAAGTGAGCTCGGCCCCAAATATTCCAAACTCCTCTGTGGAATTTTTCTCCCAGTAAGTTTCCTACCAATGTTTGACATGGGGGAGAGACTTAAGGAGCACAAAGGTGATATTTTCTCTGTCGGAATTGTGAACAGAGAAATAACCTTCTAGCAAATTCAACCACTTTTCCAAAGAATCCAAATCGATCTGACTTTCCAATACAAGAATATAAAAACTAGCGTGTACCTTGAATGGGGCAATATCTCGAAAGTGATTGCTTGACGAAGATGTGCCTACTATTGTTGGTAATCGTTAAAGGATTTGGGAAAAATTCTCCAACATCTCATTCCATTGTTGCGCAAGGGGTTCCGTGAGCAACAACTTGATAGGATCTTATTCTCCCTCATCTCTTTTTTCTTCTGCCATGGGAGGTTGCTTGGGTTGGCAAGAGTGGTTTTCCTCAAGAGAAACTAGCTCGAGACCCAACTCTCTATACCTTGACCTTATCGGGGACATGCACTAAGAAATGAAAAGGAGTAGCTTGTTCTGATACTACTGATCCAAATTATTTTGAGAATGAAATGAAGGAGGGAATATAATAAGTAAATACACATATATATTTTCAGAAACATAGAGATATAATAATGCACAATTTTTATTAATGATAGAAATGTAGAGGAACTGTAAAAATACAGAGTGAATGAACTCGCTAGAATGGTGGCAACTTATCTCTGAGAAGAGATGTGATGGATATGCTCATTCGCAAGAATATAATGTTTATAATGAGGCTCCAAAGGCCTTTTTAACATAAAAAAAAAAAAATCCAAAACCCTAACGTCGGAAGATGAAATGCCAAAAGGTTTGTGGCCCCCATGGGGGTAGTTGATACATTAACTTTCCAAGGGCGTAACTTTTGCATACGATCTACATTTGGGGCGCACGGTAGCTTGTGGGAAAGGTCTAGCCAAGGAAAACACATTCCATTTGGCCTAGCATCTACCCTTGAATACAAGTTAAGCACTTTTTATCCCAAAAATGTCATTTACGACCTCAAAACGGCCCCGAAAGTACAGGACCCAAAAAACCATAGAAAACCTACCAAGGTGGAAACCCCTGTTTTGAGCCAGTGGAATAGGTGGGTGGCCACTGATTTCTGTCTGGATAAAAAGTGGACCTTGTTTACATTGAATAACTATCTATTACTATATGTTAGCCTTATTCAAAGAGTATGGCCACAAACAATAACTAACTAACTACTATGTTTCCCAAAGTAGGGAGGTTAGGGTAGGACCCCAACAAAAAGAGTTTCCCTTCTCCTCCATAATAAATTTAACATAGTTTATTTTATCATCCTTATGGATGAGGATATTGATGAAACACTTAATTACAATTAGTAAAGCGTGGAGATCCATAAAGATTTTTCTAATTAATTATAAACTATAAAGTATCCTACTAACATTCACCTAAATTAATTGGACACTTTCCCTTGTGTACGTAAAGACTTTAAGTGTTTTGTTAATGTAGTGTTCCCCATTAATAAACCCATAAAAAAATTTGATACCATTAATTTAAATGCAATGCATCACACTAAAAATGTGCACACATCTAAGAACATTAATTTAAACATGAATGCAACTAAGTTAACATTCACACAACTGCATGCAATGCCTTAAACTCAGAGTAAATAAGTAGCAAATCAATCCCACAATAAAATGCAACGCATTGAGGATTTAACATGCATTTGACAACATTAGGAATTTCCACCAAATATACATATGCACAACAACATATAATTCACTCAATAACAGGTTTTATGCACAGCAATCAAATCCCATAAATAAAAACATAAAAACAAAGATAAAACACTTATCTTTGTTATCAATAGGTGTGAAACCAGCTGCAGAGGACATACATTCCTCCCAATCATAAATTGGTTACTCCAAATCTCAGCAGAAAATCACCCCTGAACTGGGGCTACATATCCACAAGAGAGATTGTCTCTATTGTCCACTCACAACCCAACACAACCCACTGCAAGCAAATTTCTCCTACAACTATCCCAATCCACTAAGAGTACCCACATATTTTTGAAGATTTTTGAAAATTTTGATTGTACATGTGTATATAATGCCCTAAGGACATTGTATAAATAAGGGGGAGGGGAATGTAATACCCCTAGGGAAAACCCGAATTGTAAATGTAGATATAGGGTGGTGAGTGAGGATATTTTGGGCCAAAGTTCTATTATAAAAATGTTTTGAGGCTAGAGTGCATGTGTGGTTATTAGGATGGAGAGCCAGAATGCTAAAAGGCCAACAAACCTATCATTGTAATATGTGTTAGCACTAGAAGTTGACTCTTGACTGCTAAAGAGTCAAGCCTAGCACACCTTAATTTAATTGGTTTTAGGAAAACTTAGGGAGTGGTAGGATTAGTGTTAAGGCAGTGAGATGACTGCAAATCAAAAGCTTTCCATTGGGCATGGTGTCCATTAAAAACAATAACCATGTCTCAACATTCTATGGGCAACAGGGCAAGCTAACAAAACTCAATCAACTCCAAGGTTGTAGAGAAATGGAATGAGGAAATGAAAAAAACAAAATTGCAAGCTAACCAAAAACCACCCCGATCCTTGATATGCTTATAGGTAAGAATAATCAACATTCAGAAACCCTTTCTAACTATGAATATAAGTCTCAAATGTGGCTAGTGGCGAAAACTACAGTATATCCTATACTGCAGTATTCTCAGCACCGAATTGCATACATATATCCTATAGCATCAAAACGCATTTAAGCAGATGAAAAAGAAAGAAATGATAAAATGAGGAAAACAAATTGATCATAAAATTTGTTACAAGTTGATATCTTTACATAGAAGTCTTAACAAGATTTTTTAAAGTATTACATAGGTTGTTCACCTTCTGCAGCTCTCTCTTAGTCCCTCAGACTGAATCCTCCCCCCTTTACATATGATTTTCCATGAGCTTTATAGATCTATGAGATAGCAACTAGATCCTCAAATTTTGGATCTGATCTACTCAAGATAGGCATAGATGACACCTCCTAGGGTCGAATTTTCACTTAGTCATATCAACAAGATTACAAAAAATCTGGAAAATCAGTCTCATACCTAAAATCTAGGGTTTGACATTTAAAGCATTAAATACATTCAAATCAAATAAAATATTTGAGGATGCTTAGAAAAAATATCCTCCTTGAACATCCATGTGTCCTCTTGACTTGACACCTCCTCTTGGAAAGTGTGGAATCGAAGGGTTGATTGTCCCATTTCACGGCATATGGCGAATTTCTGAAAAATGAGTTGTAAAGATTTGCTTGTATATCCCAAACCATGACACCTGTGTAAACACTGAGGTAGGTTTTTGTATATGAGCTTGTTCTTGAGAAAAACCTCTTTCAGTTTTTTTAAAATACCTCTCCATCTCCTCATAATCTATGCCCAAAGATGATGACTAAAACAGGAAAATTCTTGTATTTTCAAATCTGAAAAATGAGTTGTAAAGATCTACTTGTATCTCCCAAACCATGACACTTGTGTAAAAACTGAGGGAGGTTTTATATATGATATTGGTTTTTATAAAATCCTCTTTCATTTTTTCAAAATACCTCTCCATATCCTCGTAATCTGTGCCCAAAGATAATGACTAAAACAGGAAAATTCTTGTATTTTCAAATCTGAAAAATGAGCTATGAAGATCTGCTTGTATCTCCCAAACAATGACACCTGTGTAAAAAATGAGAGAGGTTTTTGTAGATGTGATAGTTGTTGAGAAAATCCTATTTTTTTTTTCACAAATTCCTCCATGTTTGGTCAGAGACTGACTTTTAACTTGACTATAAAAACAGTCATTTCCAGAAAATCCCTTGTTTTCAACAGTCTGTTTTCTCCTTTTTCATACAAGACTACTCCAAAAATCTTTTCTAATGATAAAAAAAAATGGTGTATGAAGGCTACAACATGTTTAAATACATCCCTTATAATCACAAAACCATCTCCAAAATCCAAAACTATGTCATTTTCTTAAAAACAGGTTGGTGCGGGAACTTCTCGTAGCGCATGTTTCAAAACTTCAATTGCAAACTTCAAAACCTCTCATAAGACCTAATAATATCCAAAACGATATAGGAAAGAGTTATTTTGAGTATATAGAAAAAATATGAATCTTTAAGACCAAAATTTGACCATGCAGATATCAGAGCTAACATTGGCTCCACGGGGGATGGTATGTGAGTTGCCCAGAACAAGCAGACCGATGCCTTATCCATTTTGATTTGTGATCTAACCATGATGTATTGTAATCAATCTGTACCCTTGTTAATATTTTCCCAAGAACACCTATGATCCTTATTGAAAACTGAAAATACACAAGCTAGAAAAGATGTTGAAAACCAAATGCTCATATGTTGAGCTTATTTATGTACATAATCCTACACTAACCAACTCTGCTACTCAATTATGTAATTACAAACTTCCAGAAGAACCATTCAAGTAACTAATTCACAAACTATAATCTGCTTCCATTCATGAGCACATATATAGTTGAAGAATGAAAAAATAAATGAACTAACAACCCATAGATACAGCTATAGAAATTCTCCTTTATGAAGAAAAAAAGACAATTCAACTCCATGTAATGTGCCACAGGGTCATGAAATTCATGCACAACTTCCTGATGATCCAAGAGGAAAGACTGGCTCGGTGTTAGATCTTCATTCTGAATGCCTGAGAATGAAAAGAATCGAAGTTGCACACTACTTCTACTGCTAGCAATATAACTTTTTTGCAAAACTAGAGGTTGTTGCAAACTGTTTTCATTATTGATCATATTATGTTTGATTTCTTCCGCAGGTCCAGTTTCAGGAATGACAAATGAAGCCTTACTGATTTCTGCAATATGTTGTTCATAATTTGGTGATAAAGGCATGATCAGTTGCTTCTGTAGCTCCTTCTTTTCACCTCCATTGCCTTCCCAAGAATCAAATCCACAATCATCATATACAGGAACAATGTTAAGAGGTTTAAAAGAAGCCATGAAAAAATTATGCTCACCATCATCAGAAAGATATCCATAAAAAATGGGTTGATCATAAAAAGCTTTTGAATCTTGATATTCAGAATTTTTTGTTTCCAGATGCTCTCGGGACTCTGAATTCATATCAATATCTTGATCTTCATCAGAATTATAATACTTATCATAAATTGGTGTATCATAAAGTTGTGCATCTGATAAAGAATGGTTTAAAACAACTTCTTCATTCAACAAGTGATCTTCACAAAGATCATCAACAACAAATTCTTCATGAGGATGAGCATTCAAATGATCATCAAAACTTTTGGAAGCATAATCAAAACATTTCAAACTATCTTCGTTGATCTCATCACTAAAATCTTCCTGGATTTTTTTGCCTAAAAGATTTAAATTGCTCACAACAATTATTCAATAGGTGCTCAGCGAGATAGATCCTCTTACAATATGAATGAAAAGTGGCATGGAAATCCTTTAGAGATTAAATACTAGAGATCGGATTACTTATGTAGCATTGTCTCACATCACCATATAATGAGTATATGAACATCTTCATGATAGACATCCAATTGATTTATGCACTGATGAAACTTAACGAGATATTGTGCAGGATTATCTTCATCTATTCTGCTAAAAATAGGAAGAAAGTATGTGCATTCTGAGAATGAAAGCATCGAATTAGGAAAACTAGGAATAACTGACAAATTGAGAGGTGCAAACATCTGAGCCAAGATAGATTCCATTGTCATGGTTGTCCCATATCAGTGAAGTCGCCAACAGGTTCTTCCTTCGTGAAGTGTAGTTGCCAGGTGAATGATATGAAGTATGATATATGTTCACTTATTGTTCGCCATCAAGAAGAGAATTTGATCAATGTCATTCTCCCAGAGAAGATTACTTCATTTCCTTCCCCGACAGCAGCGCCAAAAGATGTTAACGCTAGAAGTTGAATCTTGACTAATAAAGAGTCAAGCCTAGCACACCTTAATTTAATTGGTTTTAGGAAAACTTGGAGAGTGGTAGGATCAATGTTAAGGCAGTGAGATGACTGCAAATTAGCAGCTATCCATTGGGCATGGATCCCATTAAAAACAATAACCATGTCTCAACATTCTATGGGCAGCAAGTCAAGCTAACAAAACTCAGATCAACTCCAAGGCTATAGAGAAATGGAATGAGGAAATGAAGAAAACAAAATTGCAAGCTAACCAAAAACCACCTTCATCCTTGATACGCTTACAGAGAAGAATACTCAACATTCAGAAATGCTTTCTAACTGTGAATATAAGTCTAAAATGTGGCCAGTGGAGAAAACTACAGTATATCCTATACTACAGTCTTCTCAACACTAAATTGCATACATATATCCTATAGCAGCAAAACACATTTAAGTAGATGAAAAAGAAAGAAATGATAAACTGAGGAAAATAAACTGATCATAAAATTTGTTACCAATTGAGATCTTTACATAGAATTCTTGACAATATTTTTCAAAGTATTACATAGGTTGTTCACCTTCTGCAACTCTCTCTCAATCCCTCGGATTGAATCCTCCCCCATTTACATATAATTTTCCATGAGCTTTATAACTCTATGAGATAACAACTATATCCTCAAAGTTTAGATCTGATCTACTCAAAATAGACATATACGACACCTCCTAGGGTCAAATTTTCACTTAGTCATATCAACAAGATTACAAAAAATCTGGAAAATCAGTCCCATACCTAAAATCTAGGGTTTGACATTTAAAGCATTAAATACATTCAAATCAAATAAAATCTTTGAGGATGTTTAGCAAAAATATCCCCCTTGAACATACGTGTTTCCTCTTGACTTGACACCTCCTCTTGGCACATGTGGAATCGAACTAAGGGCTAACTGTCCCATTTCACAGCATATGGTGAATTTCTGGAAAATGAGTTGTAAAGATATACTTGTATATTCAAAACCATGACACTTGTGTAAACATAGCGGGAGGTTTTTGTATATGAGATTGTGCTTGAGAAAATCCTCTTTTAGATTCTCAAAATACCTCTCCATATCCTTTTAATCGATGCCCAAAGATGATGACTAAAACAAGAAAATTCATGTATTTTCAAATCTGAAAAATGAGCTATAAAGCTCTGCTTGTATCTCCCAAACCATGACACATGTGTAAAACCCAAGGGAGTTTTTTTTATATGAGATTGTTCTTGAGAAAAACCTCTTTCGTTTTTTCAAAATACCTCTCCATATCCTTGTAATATGTGCCCAAAGATGATGACTAAAACATGAAAATTCTTCTATCTTCAGATCTGAAAAATGAGTTGTAACGATATGCTTGTATCTCCCAAATAGTGACACATGTGTAAAACCTAAGAGAGGTTTTTTTAGATGAGCTAGTTATTGAGAAAAAATATTTATTTTTTTTCACAAATTCCTCTCTTTTTGGTCAGAGACTGAGTTTTAACTTGACTACAAAAACAATCATTTCCAGAAAATCCCCTGTTTTCAACAGTCTGTTTTCTCCTTTTGCATACAAGACTGCTCCAAAAATCTTTCTTGATGATAAAAAATGGTGTATGAATGCTAAAACATGTTTAAATGCATCCCTTATAATCACAAAACCATCTCCAAAACCCAAAACTATGTCATTTTTCTTAAAAACATGTTGTTGCGGGAACTTCCTATAGCCCTTGTTTCAAAACTTCAATTTCAAGCTTCAAACCCTCTCATAAGACCTAATAATAGCCAAAATGATATACGAAGGAGTTATTTTGAGTATATAGGAAAAATATGAATCTTTAAGACCAAAATTTGACCATGCAAATATCAAAGCTAACAATATGTAATCACACTTGGATACTAATAAAAATATGGCATTGCTACAGACCAACCAAACGAAAGAGTATGGAGGGATAGAACTGCATTATAGAGGGAAAGGGGTGGCTAAGGGTATAGGAAGAGGGGCTAAGCCAAGGGGGCTTAACCCAAGAAAATATTTTAATAATATTTTCTAAAAGTCTCATTTACGGTATATATTCATATCTATTCTAAGTTCCTAATCGGGAGGAACGTATCACCATGTGGGGCCCATGTAGTTTGAACATGACAAGTGTCAAGTTGGGAACATGCATAGAAAAAGGAATAACTTAGTACATTCAACCATTATTCACTCATTATTCACAATGGGACTCTTCCCATCCATACCTCCTTGCCATCCATAGTCGTACATGTACTTGGGATTTTTTGCAGTTGCTTGTAACCAATGCTTTTGTTGTTCCTAAGATTTGTTCTAGGATCAAAGAACAATGGCAGGAATCCAAGATAATAATGTTTTATTTTTTAAGTGCCTTTCTACCTTTAGTTTAGAATGAAACTTCAATACTTTTATAATTTGGAAACACAACGGCAATATCTCTTTCCTAGAGCGTTTATCGATAATCGAGAGATGAAAATAAGGATAAGAGTAAACAAAATTGACAAACAAACCAAGGTATCCAATTCTGATCAATATTACTTTATTTTCAATAGAAGAAATATGGAATGCGTGTCTAGAATATGGAATAAAATAAGAGCAAATACACAAATACAGGTCTTGTTCTACTCACAACAAAAAAGAGGAAAATCTATACCTGAATAGATGTCTAATAAGTAACTTGTAGTAGATGTATTACTAAATTGCAGTCGTTCATTTCTTAAACACCATAGAATGAAAATGATAATGAAAGTAGTAACACATAGAAAACAAGTTACTAAAGGAAATGAGAAGTAGAATCTTTGTATTTCTGTAG
>JASDQU010738702.1:312077-323489 GCA_032191745.1 Picea mariana
GGATGCCTTTACCATACTTTGGTTTTTGTGGATTTGCAGACCCAAATTCTTGCTTGTTCTGTTGCTTAAATTTCTGCTCAATTTTGGCAGCATATCAATAAGCATCTCCTAGTGATAAGATGTCCAGAAACTCCATTTCGGTTTGGATGTACCTGTGTAGAGACCCGCAATATTTCACAACTATATGTCACTCAAATTATTTTATACCCAACTTGGTTCGACATGTATGGAAGGTATTTGTGAACTCCGACATTGTTTGGCCCCTCTCTTGATGCAGTGTGGTCCATCTCATGTATTGGTCGTCATAGTTTCCAACAGGGTAATATTGCTCCTTGACCGCATCCATAAAAAAATCCCAAGTGAGCTTGGCCCCAAATATTCCAAACTCCTCTGTGGAATTTTTCTCCCAGTAAGTTTCCCACCAATGTTTGACATGGGGGAGATCCTTAAGGAGCACAAAGGTGATATTTTCTCTGTCGGAATTGTGAACAGAGAAATAACCTTCTAGCAAATTCAACCACTTTTCCAAAGAATCCAAATCGATCTGACTTTCAAATACAGGAATATAAAAACTAACGTGTACCTTGAATGGGGCAGCATCTCCAAAGTGATTGCTTGACGAAGACGTGCCTACTATTGTTGGTAATCGTTAAAGGATTTTGGAAAAAATCTCCAACATCTCATTCCATTGTTGCGCAAGGGGTTCCATGAGCAACAACTTGATAGGATCTTATTCTCCCTCATCTCTTTTTTCTTCTGCCATGGGAGGTTGCTTGGGTTGGCAAGAGCGGTTTTCCTCAAGAGAAACTAGCTCAAGACCCAACTCTCTATAGCTTGACCTCATCGGGGACATGCACTAAGAAATGAAAAGGAGTAGCTTGTTCTGATACTACTGATCCAAATTATTTTGAGAACGAAATGAAGGAGGGAATATAATAAGTAAATACACATATATATTTCCAGAAACATAGAGATATAATAATGCACAATTTTTATTAGTGATAGAAATGTAGAGGAACTGTAAAAATATAGAGTGAATGAACTCACTAGAATGGTGGCAACTTATCTATGAGAAGAGATGTGATGGCTATGCTCATTCGCAAGAATATAATGTTTATAATGAGGCTCCAAAGGCCTTTTTAACATAAAAAAAAAAATCCAAAACCCTAACGTCAGAAGATGAAATGCCAAAAGATTTGTGGGCCCCAATGGGGGTAGTTGATACATCAACTTCCCAAAGGAGTAACTTTTGCATACGATCTACGTTTGGGGTGCACGATAGCTCGTTGGAAAGGTCTAGCCAAGGTAAACACATTCCATTTGGCCTAGCATCTACCCTTGAATACAAGTTAAGCACTTTTTATCCCAAAAATGTCATTTACGACCTCAAAACGGCCCCGAAAGTACAAGACCCAAAAAATCATAGAAAACCTACCAAGGTGGAAACCCCTGTTTTGAGCTAGTGGAATAGGTGGGTGGCCACCGATTTCTGTCTAGATAAAAAGTGGACCTTGTTTACATTGAATAACTATCTATTACTATATGTTAGCCTTATTCAAAGAGTATGGCCACAAACAATAACTAACTAACTACTATGTTTCCCAAAGTAGGGAGGTTAGGGTAGGACCCCAACAAAAAGAGTTTCCCTTCTCCTCCATAAAAAATTTAACATGGTTTATTTTATCATCCTTTATGGATGAGGATATTGGTGAAACACTTAATTCCAATTAGTAAGGGGTGGAGATCCATAAATATTTTTCTAATTAATTATAAACTATAAAGCATCCTACTAACATTCACCTAAATTAATTGGACACTTTCCCTTGTGTACGTAAAGACTTTAAGTGTTTTGTTAATGTAGTGTTCCCCACTAATAAACCCATAAAAAAAATTGATACCATTAATTTAAATGCAATGCATCATACTAAAAATGTGCACACATCTAACAACATTAATTTAAACATGAATGCAACTAAGTTAACATTCACACAACCGCATACAATGCCTTAAACTCAAAGTAAATAAGTAGCAAATCAATCCCACAATAAAATGCAACGCATTGAGGATTTAACATGCATTTGACAACATTAGTAATTTCCACCAAATATACATATGCACAACAACATATAATTCACTCAATAACAGGTTTTATGCATAGCAATCAAATCCCATAAATAAAAACATAAAAACAAAGACAAAACACTTATCTTTGTTATCAATAGGTGTGAAACCAGCTGCAGAGGACATACATTCCTCCCAATCATAAATTTGTTACTCCAAATCTCAGCAGAAAATCACCCCTGAACTGGGGCTACATATCCACAAGAGAGATTGTCTCTATTGTCCACTCACAACCCAACACAACCCACCGCAAACAAATTTCTCCTACAACTATCCCAATCCACTAGGAGTACCCACATATTTTTGAAGATTTTTGAAGATTTTGATTGTACATGTGTATATAATGCACTAAGGACATTGTATAAATAAGGGGGAGGGGAATGTAATACCCCTAGGCAAAACCCGAATTGTAAATGTAGATATAGGGTGGTGAGTGAGGATATTTTGGGCCAAAGTTCTATTGTAAAAATGTTTTGAGGCTAGAGTGCATGTGTGGTTATTAGGCTAGAGAGCCAGAATGCTAAAAGGCCAACGAACCTATCATTGTAATATGTGTTAGCACTAGAAGTTGACTCGTGACTGCTAAAGAGTCAAGCCTAGCACACCTTAATTTAATTGGTTTTAGGAAAACTTAGGGAGTGGTAGGATTAGTGTTAAGGCAGTGAGATGACTACAAATCAAAAGCTTTCCATTGGGCATGGTGTCCATTAAAAACAATAACTGTGTCTCAACAATCTATGGGCAACAGGTCAAGCTAACAAAACTCAGATCAGCTCCAAGGTTGTAGAGAAATGGAATGAGGAAATGAAAAAAACAAAATTGCAAGCTAACCAAAAACCACCCCGATCCTTGATATGCTTATAGGGAAGAATAATCAACATTCAGAAACCCTTTCTAACTGTGAATATAAGTCTCAAATGTGGCCAGTGGCGAAAACTACAGTATATCCTATATTGCAGTATTCTCAGCACCGAATTGCATACATATATCCTATAGCAGCAAAACGCATTTAAGCAGATGAAAAAGAACGAAATGACAAAATGAGGAAAACAAATTGATCATAAACTTTGTTACCAGTTGATATCTTTACATAGAAGTCTTGACAAGATTTTTCAAAGTATTACATAGGTTGTTCACCTTCTACAGCTCTCTCTCAGTCCCTCGGACTGAATCCTCCCCCCTTTACATATGATTTTCCATGAGCTTTGTAGATCTATGAGATAGCAACTAGATCCTCAAAGTTTGGATCTGATCTACTCAAATAGACATAGATGACACCTCCTAGGGTCGAATTTGCACTTAGTCATATCAACAAGATTACAAAAAATCTCGAAAATTGGTCTCATACCTAAAATCTAGGGTTTGACATTTAAAGCATTAAATACATTCAAATCAAATCAAATATTTGAGGATGTTTAGAAAAAATATCCTCCTTGAACATCCATGTGTCCTCTTGACTTGACACCTCCTCTTGGAAAGTGTGGAATCGAAGGGTTGATTGTCCCATTTCACGGCATATGGTGAATTTCTGAAAAAATGAGTTGTAAAGATTTGCTTGTATATCCCAAACCATGACACCTGTGTAAACACTGAGGGAGGTTTTTGTATATGAGCTTGTTCTTGAGAAAAACCTCTTTCATTTGTTTTAAAATACCTCTCCATATCCTCATAATCTATGCCCAAAGATGATAACTAAAACAGGAAAATTCATGTATTTTCAAATCTGAAAAATGAGCTGTAAAGATCTACTTGTATCTCCCAAACCATGACACTTGTGTAAAAACTGAGGGAGGTTTTTATATATGATATTGGTTTTTATAAAAACCTCTTTCATTTTTTCAAAATACCTCTCCATATCCTCGTAATCTGTGCCCAAAGATAATGACTAAAACAGGAAAATTCTTGTATTTTCAAATCTGAAAAATGAGCTATGAAGATCTGCTTGTATCTCCCAAACAGTGACACCTGTGTAAAAACTGAGAAAGGTTTTTGTAGATGCAATAGTTGTTGAGAAAATCCTCTTTTTTTTTTCACAAATTCCTCCATGTTTGGTCAGAGGTTGACTTTTAACTTGACTATAAAAACAATCATTTCCAGAAAACCCCCTGTTTTCAACAGTTTGTTTTCTCCTTTTTCATACAAGACTACTCCAAAAATCTTTGCTAATGATAAAAAAAAATGGTGTATGAAGGCTACATGTTTAAATGTATCCCTTATAATCACAAAACCATCTCCAAAATCCAAAACTATGTCATTTTCTTGAAAACAGGTTGTTGCAGGAACTTCTCGTAGCGCATGTTTCAAAACTTCAATTTCAAACTTCAAAACCTCTCATAAGACCTAATAATATCCAAAACGATATAGGAAAGATTTATTTTGAGTATATAGGAAAAATATGAATCTTTAAGACCAAAATTTGACCATGCAGATATCAAAGCTAACATTGTCTCCACGGGGGATGGTATGTGAGTTGCCTAGAACAAGCAGACCAGTGCCTTATCCATTTTGATTTGTGATCTAACCATGATGTATTGTAATCAACCTATACCCTTGTTAATATTTTCCCAAGAACACCTATGATCCTTATTGAAAACTGAAAATACACAAGCTAGAAAAGATGTTGAAAACCAAATGCTCATATGTTGAGGTTATTTATGTACATAATCCTACACTAACCAACTCTGCTACTCGATTATGTAATTACAAACTTCCAGAAGAACCATTCAAGTAACTAATTCACAAACTAGAATCTGCTTCCATTCATGAGCACATATATAGTTGAAGAATGAAAAAATAAATGAACTAACAACCCATACATACAGCTATAGAAATTTGCCTATATGAAGCCAAAAAGACAATTCAACTCCATGTAACGTGCCACAGGGTCATGAAATTCATGCACAACTTCCTGATGATCCAAGAGGAAAGACTGGCTCGGTGTTAGATCTTCATTCTGAATGCCTGAGAATGAAAAGAATCGAAGTTGCACACTACTTCTACTGCGGCCAATATAAGTTTTTTGAAAAACTAGAGGTTGTTGCAAACTGTTTTCATTATTGATCATATTATGTTTGATTTCTTCCGCAGGTCCAATTTCAGGAATGACAAATGAAGCCTTATTGATTTCTGCAATATGTTGTTCATAATTTGGTGATAAAGGCATGATCAGTTGCTTCTGTAGCTCCTTCTTTTCACCTCCATTGCCTTCCCAAGAATCAGATCCACAATCATCATATACAAGAACAATGTTAAGAGGTTTAAAAGAAGCCATGAAAAAATTATGCTCACCATCATCAGAAAGATATCCATAAAAAATGGGTTGTTCATAAAAAGCTTTTGAATCTTGATATTCAGAATTTTTTGTTTCCAGATGCTCTCGGGACTCTGAATTCATATCAAAAGCTTGATCTTCATCAGAATTATAATACTTATCATAAGTTGGTGTATCATAAAGTTGTGCATCTGATAAAGAATGGTTTAAAACAACTTCTTCATTCAACAAGTGATCTTCACAAAGATCATCAACAACAAATTCTTCATGAGGATGAGCATTCAAATGATCATCAAAACTGTTGGAAGCATAATCAGAACATTTCAAACTATCTTCGCTGATCTCATCACTAAAATCTTCCTGAATTTTTTTGCCTAAAAGATTTAAATTGCTCATAGCAATTATTCAATAGGTGCTCAGGAGGATAGATCCTCTTACAATATGAATGAAAAGTAGCATGGAAATCCTTTAGAGATTAAATACTAGAGATCGGATGACTTATGTAGCATTGTCTCGCATCACCATCTAATGAGTATACGAACATCTTCATGATAGACATCCAATTGATCTATGCACTGATGAAACTTAACGAGATATTGTGCAGGACTATCTTCATCTATTCCGCTAAAAATAGGAAGAAAGTATGTGCATTCTGAGAATGAAAGCACCGAATTAGGAAAACTAGGAATAACTGACAAATTGAGAGGTGCAAACATCTGAGCCAAGATATATTCCATTGCCATGGTTGTCCCATATCAGTGAAGTCGCCAACAGGTTCTTCCTTCGTGAAGTGTAGTTGCCAGGTGAATGATATGAAGTTTGATATATGTTCACTTATTGTTCGCCATCAAGAAGAGAATTTGATCAATGTCATTCTCCTAGAGAAGATTACTTCATTTCCTTCCCCGACAACGGCGCCAAAAGATGTTAGCACTAGAAGTTGAATCTTGACTAATAAAGAGTCAGGCCTAGCACACCTTAATTTAATTGGTTTTAGGAAAACTTGGAGAGTGCTAGGATCAATGTTAAGGCAGTGAGATGACTGCAAATCAGTAGTTTTCCATTGGGCATGGAGCCCATTAAAAAAAATAACCCTGTCTCAACATTCTATGGGCAGCAAGTCAAGCTAACAAAACTCAGATCAACTCCAAGGCTATAAAGAAATGGAATGAGGAAATGAAGAAAACAAAATTGCAAGCTAACCAAAAACCACATTGATCCTTGATACGCTTACAGGGAAGAATACTCAACATTAAGAAATGTTTTCTAACTGTGAATATAAGTCTAAAATGTGGCCAGTGGTGAAAACTACAGTATATCCTATACTACAGTCTTCTCAACACTGAATTGCATACATATATCCTATAGCAGCAAAACACATTTAAGCAGATGAAAAAGAAAGAAATGATAAACTGAGGAAAATAAACTGATCATAAAATTTGTTACAAATTGAGATCTTTACATAGAAGTCTTGACAAGATTTTTCAAAGTATTACATAGGTTGTTCACCTTCTGCAACTCTCTCTCAATCCCTCGGACTGAATCCTCCCCCATTTACATATAATTTTCCATGAGCTTTATAACTCTATGAGATAACAACTATATCCTCAAAGTTTAGATCTGATCTACTCAAAATAGACATAGATGACACCTCCTACGGTCAAATTTTCACTTAGTCATATCAACAAGATTACAAAAAATCTGGAAAATCAATCCCATGCCTAAAATCTAGGGTTTGACATTTAAAGCATTAAATACATTCAAATAAAATAAAATCTTTGAGGATGTTTAGCAAAAATATCCTCCTTGAACATACATGTTTCCTCTTGACTTGACACCTCCTCTTGGCACATGTGGAATCGAACTAAGGGCTAATTGTCCCATTTCACAGCATATGGTGAATTTCTGGAAAATGAGTTGTAAAGATATACTTGTATATTCAAAACCATGACACCTGTGTAAACATTGAGGGAGGTTTTTGTATATGAGATTGTGCTTGAGAAAATCCTCTTTTAGATTCTCAAAATACCTCTCCATATCCTCGTAATCTATGCCCAAAGATGATGACTAAAACAAGAAAATTCATGTATTTTCAAATCTGAAAAATGAGCTATAAAGCTCTGCTTGTATCTCCCAAACCATGACACATGTGTAAAACCCAAGGGAGGTTTTTGTATATGAGATTGTTCTTGAGAAAAACCTCTTTCATTTTTTCAAAATACCTCTCCATATCCTTGTAATATGTGCCCAAAGATGATGACTAAAACATGAAAATTCTTCTATTTTCAGATCTGAAAAATGAGTTGTAACGATATGCTTGTATCTCCCAAATAGTGACACATGTGTAAAACCTAAGAGAGGTTTTTTTAGATGAGCTAGTTATTGAGAAAAAATATTTATTTTTTTTCAAAAATTCCTCTCTTTTTGGTCAGAGAATGAGTTTTAACTTGACTACAAAAACAGTCATTTCCAGAAAATCCCCTGTTTTCAACAGTCTATTTTCTCCTTTTTCATACAAGACTGCTCCAAAAATCTTTCTTGATGATAAAAAAATGGTGTATGGATGCTACAACATGTTTAAATGCATCCCTTATAATCACAAAACCATCTCCAAAACCCAAAACTATGTCATTTTCTTGAAAACGGGTTGTTGTGGGAACTTCATGTAGCCCTTGTTTCAAAACTTCAATTTCAAGCTTCAAACCCTCTCATAAGACCTAATAATAGCCAAAACGATATACGAAGGAGTTATTTTGAGTATATAGGAAAAATATGAATCTTTAAGACCAAAATTTGACCATGCAAATATCAAAGCTAACAATATGTAATCACACTTGGATATTAATAAAAATATGGCATTGCTACAAACCAACCAAACGAAAGAGTATGGAGGGATAGAACTACATTATAGAGGGAAAGGGGTGGCTAAGGGTCTAGGAAGAGGGGCTAAGCCAAGGGGGCTTAAGCCAAGAAAATATTATAATAATATTTTCTAAAAGTCTCATTTATGGTATATATTCATATCTATTCTAAGTTCCTAATCGGGAGGAACGTATCACCATGTGGGGCCCATGTAGTTTGAACATGACAAGTGTCAAGTTGGGAACATGCATAGARAAAGGAAWAACTTAGTACATTCAACCATTATTCACTCATTATTCRCAATGGGACTCTTCCCATCCATACCTCCTTGCCATCCATAGTCGTACATGTACTTGGGATTTTTTGCAGTTGCTTGTAACCAATGCTTTTGTTGTTCCTAAGATTTGTTCTAGGATCAAAGAACAATGGCAGGAATCCAAGATAATAATGTTTTAATTTTTAAGTGCCTTTCTACCTTTAGTTTAGAATGAAACTTCAATACTTTTATAATTTGGAAACACAAAGGAAATATCTCTTTCCTAGAGCATTTATCGATAATCGAGAGATGAAAATAACGATAAGAGTAAACAAAATTGACAAACAAAGCAAGGTATCCAATTCTGATCAATATTACTTTATTTTCAATAGAATAAATATGGAATGTCTGTCTAGAATATGGAATAAAATAAAAGCAAATACACAGATACAGGTCTTGTTCTACTCACAACAAAACAGAGGAAAATCTATACCTGAATAGATGTCTAATAAGTAACTTGTAGTAGATGTATTACTAAATTGCAGTCGTTCATTTCTTAAACACCATAGAATGAAAATGATAATGAAAGTAGTAACACATAGAAAACAAGTTACTAAAGGAAATGAGAAGTAGAATCTTTGTATTTCTGTAGCAATTTCTATTAAAAATTATTTCTTTACATCAAGCGAGAAAAATCCCTCTTCATATCTCAAATGTATATATTTATACAATTCCTTCATAACAAAAATCGGTTAGACTCCATATTCCTAGAACCTAAAATAGAAGAAAATCCTCTAAATACTTGATTAACATCAAACTAAATATTACAAAATAAATTATTTGAACATATGTCATGCTTCTGGAAACATCATCCTTGCTAGTTGCTTTAAGACTTATCCTTTCTTTATTTGCTCATAGATGCAACTACTTTTTGTTGATCCTTGTATTACCTATGCATATTCAATAATGCAACTACGAACTTAGGGGGCTCAGTATAAACATTTAATTCAAAGTTAAAAGCCTTTCCATGTACCAATGGTAACTATCACTTGTAGGGTACTTCGACATTGTAAACTCTGTTTAACTAGGAAATGGTTTAAAATCTACAGGTTGACTTGATTCATCTGTTGGATGACATCTTTATATTTTCCCTGTTTTTCTTCAAATTTTCTCTTTTTTCATTAACATTGAGAGTTCCAATAATTGAATGAACATCACCAAGGTCAATACCATCCATCTCTACATCCATGGCTAATAGAGTATTTAAACAAGCTACTTAGGCTTCTTTAGCCAATATTTTACTCTCTTCAAGATTATTTTCCCAAATCTTTTTTGCCATTTCACCCTTCAACTATTCGAGCTCTAAAAACTGAGCAATTCCTGGTACATTTAAACTATGATTCCACGTCATTAACTCTTGAAATTTGGATCTTGTGTTGACTAACTCTTTCTCTTTATCAACAATGATTTGTAATGAGTCGTTAATGATAAGATATTATTTTTTAATAATCTCCAAGATTTCACAGAAACTGGCTTGAGCTCACTATAATCCACCATTAAATTCAAGGGCTTGTTTCTTAAAAGAATAAATATCAAATTTTTCATTTTCAACTCTTTTGACTTGGGCTTTTAAATGGAGTATCAATGCATCTTTCTAGGAAAGAGTAGTCTTCAACATTTGTTGATCTTGGAGACTTGTTCTTGATTTCTCTTCCAGTTGTTTAATCTGTTGTTCATAACTTTTTTGGACCTGAGCTAATTCATAAATAACTCATTCTTTAACAATTGCCTTTGTTCATTTAAAATAATTTTGCAACTGCTCAATCACAATATTATTTTGCCCAATCTTTTCTCTTAAATTTTCTACTAACCACAAATTTGTTGTTGCAAAGGCTCCCAGAGAATCTGCTACCTGTCTTGCAAATTCATGGTCACTCTGTCCTTGACCATCAAATATCATTTTCTACCTTTTTGCGATTACACCTCCTTTCTTTTGAATCTCCCTCTGCACAATAGCCTTCCTTTTCTTGCTGAAAAAAAAAAATCCGATGAAGGCATTTATTCTTACTCAATAGGTGTCAGATCTTCAACATATACTACCTATAAACCATGTATTTCAAAGCTTGATGTAAGAGGATTTAAGGATGGAATAGGAGATATAGGTGTAGTCGATTGTCTTTGAGTAAAAATATATATTAAGGGAGTCTGAGTGTTTGAAACAATCTGAGGAAAAACATGTCCATGCTTCATGAATGCTTCGAACATTGCCCATGTTTCTTGAAGAGTCTTACCTGGCAGATTTTGTTCTTTCTCTATTATATCTTTTGATGATGCATCTGGTGTTTTATAAACTTCTTTGGTTTTGAACTCAGGTAGATCATGTTGCTTGGGATTAGAAGATTGTGGCATATCTGAAACTGGATTAGCATTATGAGTAAAACTTTGCTCTTCTTGTAAAATATTTGGAAGACAACTTCTCCTGTGATTTTTGAAAATTGAAAAAATTTGATCGTTCCTTACCGGAGAGAGTTTGGATTCTAGATAGAACTTCATCATATGATTTCTCTCCTTTGAAGATATCATCAAATAGTGAATCTTAGTGAAAGTACTTTTTCATGTTGAACTGAGTTGACATGAGTTTCAACCACTTTATGTGGATCATGCATTTTGAATTCAATGGAAGACAATGGAATATCTTCTAAAGTTGAAGCTTCATCCTTAACATGTCCAAAATATAACAAGGAATATTCACCAACTTATATGGGATAAGTTGGTCATACCCTTTTCTGTGTTGCCCTTAATTCTTTAGTTATTCCTATAGAATGTGTCTAGTATGCCACTTCCCTACAAATGAATCTATCTAGAAGATTTTTTGGTAAAGCGTGAGGAGATGCAAAACAGC
>JASDQU010738702.1:349991-369605 GCA_032191745.1 Picea mariana
ATATAGGAGAACCTTGTGGTAAGCCATGATTGCCCTTGAATATGTTGTGTTGTGGCAGCACAAGCCGAAGGGATGCCTCGGCAAAGCAATTATGAGGGACACCTCGACCGTAAGGCTGAATGAAGTCTCTAAAAATCTTCTTGTGCGAGAAATCCTTGGCAAGGCAATATGGATCACCTAAGGGACAGTATAGCAGAGAAGGGGATGTCTGAGCCTGGGCCTAGAGGGTGAGTGACGGCAAGGAAGAGGAGACTTTGATAATCCTTATAAATTATTGATTAGGATCATGCACACAAGGGGTATGTCCAGGAAAAACAGTGATCCAAGATAACGAGACAGCCATGTGGATGCAAATCCAAGAACTGCACAGATAAGTATTGTGCTAGATTTTGAAATTTTCCTCTTGAATTTTGCACAACAATAAAATGTTTTCGCATGTAATTGTGATTAATATGCTTGTTTTCCAAGATTATTAAAGACAAGTGACGAAGGCCAAGAGTTTGGAAAGGACCTGACCAAGAAAGAGGATCCATATTTCTGAAGCAGTTGAATGACAAAGGCATGACATGTGTTACTGAGAAAGAACATCGAGGACGGTGTTCCTTTTTAAGGGGGAGGGGATTGTAATACCCTTGTTTCCCCCAGCTTGTAATTAATCATTAACTATGAACACCATGATATGGCATGGGAACAATGTAAATGTATTATTGTTTATATTGCCAATAACTGATTGTGGGGGTGAAGCCTTGAAGAACTGGCCATGATATCACTAGAGGAAAGAGTGAGGAAACTATAGAGAGGGTTCATTATGTCAAAATGACCCAAATTTATCCTTGCTGAAATAATAAGCCTCATCCTTATCCCAAGAAGAAATCAATTAATAAGAAAATGAATGGTGGTTGAACAATCAACTACCCCAATGAATGGAAGCATGGAGGGGCTGGCAAGGGCGACATTAAACTGTCAGCCCAAAGTACCATAGAGGGCAGTTTTTCCTGCAGGCCCAGACTGACCCAAGTTTCCTTCTGACATAAGGAACATGACATATCCAGAACCGTCATGAGGAGGAGAAAGGCATGCAAGAATACACACGAAGGAAGACAAGAAGGAGACACACTAGGAGGGGAATGCGCGACCCGGATATGCAGAAGAAAATAGGAAGAGTGTGTGAGGCTCTCCAACTGAGAAGAAGAACTAGAAGCTTGATAAGTTGTTCTCGTTACTTGAGAGAACAAGAGAAAAGATCTCTGAGGAGTTGCAGAAAACATGACTTAAGCAGAAGATCGCGAGCTTGATGTTGAGGGAGCATCTGATAAACCTCGCAAAGATTGTGACACAGAGAGAGACAGAGAGAGAGTCTCTGAGAAACTGCAAACGTTCCCTAGTGATATCATGGCTTGGCACGGGGGTGGTCAAAGTGCTAAGAATGAATGCCTCTGAGCCTATGGTTGGGTGGAAAGGCGAACACCCACAGTCAGTTGGTCAGTGATCAAATGTAATAGATAAGTATCTTGTTTACTCTGTGCACTTGAATTGAAATGCATGATTTGAATGTCTGTAATTGTGATAAATTGTTCCTCGCGTGAAATTGATGGAAATAGTGCTTATTGTTTATTTGTAAACTGTTGCCTTCGAATGGTTATAAGATGACAAGTGTGGCCTCTGGGTTGGTTGGGAAATCCTCAAGGTATTTTTCCCGGGGATCAACTTCATAGTCCTACTGTTGGGGCAGACTCTATGGGACTGCTACAGTCCCATTGATCCTTCGAAAATGCCTTTCCCTTTTTTAGAACCTAAGTTCTGTGAATGGAGGGTGCTTCCTTAAAACCAATCATCCAAGTAATTGCGGGCTCATGCTCATGGCCTTAACCAAATTTCAACTGAGACCTAAGGGTGTAGCCCTCAGAACTTGTAGAAAACCTCATATCATCAGGACCATAGAACCCAGCGCTACGCCCAACATAAGCTAAGCGGTTCGGGACTCCGAGAGTCCGAAACTCTGGGGTGAACGAACACTGTAATGTCCAAATGCATTGAAGGCGACTTGTCAGATCGGTAACTTAATGGATGACCAACGGCTGGCGGTCAATTACCTGTAATCATGGGATTTGTCACCTTGCTAAACCCCAATCATCTTCTCAGTCACGAAGTAATGTGAGCCATGGATCTAAGGGTATTCGGGAGCCTCCCCGACTGTTGGATTTACGTCGAGGTAAGACTGACACTGACCATTCTGGGAGAATAGAAGTGTTATAACATCAAAACCCTTGAATGTCGGCGGTCGCGAAGTAAGGTGGGTCATCGATCTACGGATCCGTCGGGATCCCTCTCGGTCGTCTGATCGTGGTGACTTGTGTATCACCTCGAGAGCACATGGGAGTCCACGTGTCAAGCAACAGTGATACCATGTGTGGCAGTTTTGTGGTAGAGAAAATAGACCTCAGTGATCTAAGGCATGTGTCATGCATCTCGCGAGCATGTTTCAGGTTTACAGGTGTCCCTCTAAGAGTGGCCTAACACTAAAACCTAGGGACCCTCGAGATAGATTTGTGAGTCGTTGATTTGGGGAGTCCAATGAGAACCTTTACCAACGGTCTAATCAACTAGTGGAAGGATTAGCGGATAGCACTTCGGAGAAGTCTTACTCTGGTAGAGAAAGGACGTTAAATAGTTAGAACCTTTGAACCCCAAACCCGTGAAGTAACGCGGACCGTCGATCTGAGGGTGCTTCGTGATATTTCTCAACCATTGGATCTAGACTGTGGTCCACCTGATGTTGACCACTCTAGGAGTAAAGAGGGTATTACAGAGAGGAACATCGGAACGCTGAAGTTGTGAAGCAATGGAGGCCGTAGATCTATGGATCTACGTGGGAACATCTCGACTGTGAGATCTAAGGGGCGTTGGAAGGTTATCAGTCCGGAGTGACATGGCACGTTGATGCCACCCAGGGTGACGTGGAACCACGTTCTATGTTCCACGTGATTTCCTGATTCATGCTTTTCATAGACCCTATGTACCCACTGGAACGTGACATGTGTCTCCCATTGATAGGGCCACGTGTCATTTATGTTCTATGTCGTGTGTCATTCCCTAGTGCATGGTTGCATGACCTAATGGCTAAAGGGACCCCAGGAGCTTGGAACTCTGGGAGAATTAGGGTGTTAGGACTTATGCTCCAAAAAGGGGCGAAGGTCGGAGCTATGCGGCAAGACATCGGAGCTATGTGGAAGAACATCGGAGCTACGTGGCAGGACCTCAGGAGTTCAGAGTTTCGAGACTCTGGAGGTTTGGGATGGTGTAGTAGGACAAGTCAAAAGAGTCGAAGGCCGGAGCCACGTGGAAAATTTTTAGGGATTTGGGAATTTGGAGGATATGCGCGTAGAAAGAAAAAGGGGCATTCAACACTGAACGTCAAATTCCTGTAACCCTATACGATAAATGAGGATGAAGTCCAGTCGGTGGATTTAACAGTGGATGGATTTCCACCATAAATGCAGGAGCACTAGGGAGCTTTGGGACTTCGGGGAACCTTGGGATAATATGAATGAGGTGAATCCACGTGGCCTTTGACCAATGATGCTCGCAGAACTTCAGAAGGGCATAACTTCCAATCCAAAGCCCAAATTTGAGCATGGTAATGGTGGTTGGAAAGATCTTGATGAGCAGAATGTGATGGAGATCTCGAAAAAAGGATTTGAGATGATTAAGGAAAGCGGACTTTTGATGCCCCATCCCTAAAAAGGGTACTTAGAGATTGGTTATGTTACATCTTGGTAGACACAATCATCACTCCCCAAGATACTAGGTTAGAAGAGCATGCAACAGTCCAAGATTATCTCTTGTCAGAAGACATGAGAGGAAGTTGGGGTAGATGAACTATAAGGAGAAATGAATAAGATCAAGCCTCCTAACTTTGATGGTGAGAACAAGAAAGATGAGGATGCAAGGACTTGGATTTTGGGCATGAGGAAGTACTTTCAATTGCATGATTAATTCTCACAGGCAGAAGGGAGAATTGCAATCTACCATCTCAAGAGAAAAGCTTCAATGTGGTGGGATCAATTTGTGCAAGTGCAACACATTGATGAGAAGAAAGTTACTTGGAGGGAGTTCAAAAAGTATTTTCAAAAGAAGTACTGGACCAAGTGTTATTATGATAGGAAGATGAAGAAGTTCTT
Source organism: Picea mariana (assembly GCA_032191745.1). Lineage (NCBI taxonomy): Eukaryota > Viridiplantae > Streptophyta > Pinopsida > Pinales > Pinaceae > Picea > Picea mariana. Next base: position 354,173 of record JASDQU010738702.1, read on the forward strand.
TGAACTCAAGCTTGGGAGTATGACCATGGATGAGTATGAAAGGATATTCTTAGAGTTGTTGAAATATGTTGACTTTGTCAAGGATGAACAGGTCAAGATTCAAATGGACCTGAGTGGGATGCCATCAATTTTCAGTGATAGGATACAATATGATGATCCCAAGACATTGGAGGAAACCATAATAAGAGATAAATGCATCTATGATCAACATAGAGGAATATCGAATTTCCAAAAGGCTTGGGAAGACAAAAAGAAAGGCAAGATGGAGCAAAGGAAGAAGGGGACCAAGCAATCATTCTTCAAAAAATAATTCTTAGGGACAACCAACTTCCAATGAGCCTAGAATGACAGAAGCAATGGAGAAAAGACCAAGGCATCAACCTATTAAATGTTGGGGATGTGAAGAAGAGCATATGTACAAATATTTCCCTCACAAAGGTTAAAAAGTGAGGATTTTCACAATATACAGCCAACTAATACAATGGGGGACATGGGTAGAAACATGTTGAGGATATACACAACCCTATATAACAAGAATGTTGAATTTCAGTCTCATATGATTGAAGTGGAAGGTAATATCAATGACCAACCCATTGCTATTTTAACTGATTCATGAGCTAGTCATAGTTATCTAGATCCTAAGATGCTGGAAAGATTTCATTTGTCAAGAAGCAAGTTTGGGAAATCTTTGTTGGTGGAACTAGCTACATGAGCTAAAAGAAAAATTAATGATATGGTTAAAGAATGTCCAATGGATATAAAGATACTGTGCACAAGAGAAGATTTGAATATCATACCATTGGGTTCATATGATTGCCTAATTCGTATGGATTTTTTGGACAAACATCATGTTGTCCTAGGTTGTTACAACAAGGCATTTACTTGCTTGGATGAGGAAGGGAATTTAAGAACAGTATACGGTATTCCAAGGGCAGTAACTATCAGAGAAGTTTAAGCTTTGCAGTTAAAAAAAGACTCAGGAAGGGATGCCAAATTTATGCAGTACATATGGAAGAGAAACCCAAGGAGAAATGTTCAATCATTGAAGACTATGTAGTCTTGAAAGAGTTTGAGGATGTATTTGGAGAGATATCGAGGTGGACACCTAAGAGAGATATTGATTTCTCTATAAATTTGATGTCTGGAGCAACCTGAGTGTCCAAGACTCCTTATAGGATGAGTACTCCAGAGTTGAAGGATTTGCAAATACAACTTGAGGAGTTGTTGAAGAAGGGGTATATACACCCAAATGTGTCTCCTTGGGGTGCCCCACTATTATTTGTGAAAAAGAAGGATGGTACCTTCATCCAAGTGGATCTTGTGACCGAAAAATTAATGTTCTCAAATGTTAATGAAAAAGTCTTCGTGTCGAAGATCTCGACAAGATCTTTCCAACGCAACTTGAACGGGCTCAAATGGATGTCGTATGAGAAAGTTATCGCATTCAAAACTTTTGGCCAAACATGCAAAAATGCTTACAAGGGTGACACGTGGAATCATCACAGGCTGACACGTGGAAGTATAATCATGAGGGGTGGCTTTATGGATGTTGACTGGACCGTACAGATGCTGACATGCATGAGGGGTGGCTTTATGTACAGATGCTGACATGCAATGATGATTGGGTTGTATAGATGTTGATGTGGCAGGATGACTGGGCATACAACATGCTGACGTGGCAGGACATGTGGCAGTATGGTAGGCTAACGTGGTAGAATAGGTGGTAGTATGGTAGGTCAACATGGCACTGACAGGTGGTAGTGATATGGTGTTAATGTATCCAAGTGGCTGGGTAGTGATGTGGCCACCACGTGGACCAATTGGAAGTTGCCATGTGGTAGCCCCAATTCACGCAAAAAGGGTCTTACCAACTCTGGAACGGTCGGCGATGGAATCAAACCTCCAAACCTCATCGCTAATAGCCAAATGGTTTTACCAACAAAACTTGTAATGGATAAGCCACGAATTTATATTTAAATTCATCGGTTGTAACTATAACCTAAAGGGGGAAGTCTGCGGGCTTGACCCCCTGACCTCTACCCTAACAAACCAACGATTTGCCACTATGTCTGCCATGTGTCTTGTTATAACCAACGACATGTTTGTTTTTGAAATGGCATATATTCTATACTCCATAAAATCCGACTGGTCAATATTCAACCATGTGACCCATTGTTATATAACCAAACGTTTTACCAATGGACCAAACATATGGATGTTTGAAAGGATTTGGTTAGAATTTTGATTAAAGTGTTGATTTTGCTGTAAAACTGATAAAAGGAGCATTTTAGGTGTTTTTTAGTGTAGGAAGAGAAGCGAAAGTTGTTCTCAAGCTTATTGTATCCTTCTTAAAGAGGCCAAAGACAAATTTTGAGCAGGTTGGAAACCATTTGATGTAATTAAGAATTTGGACATCATTAATGGAGTGGTCACTCAATTGAAGTAGACCTGGAGATGTAACCCAGCGTTATCAACCTGTGTTGTTTTGTCTTTGTTATTTTCCCTATATTTTTTTCTATTTCAATTTTGCAAGTGATTTCATGAAAGCATTTTAAATGGTTGAGATAAGTTAATTCACATATAATTTGCAAATTAAGTCAATGGATTTTGGATCATACCTTGAGGCTTTACATTGACTTTAGGCAACTGAAGAAGGTGACTATGAAGAACAAGTGCCCTTTGGCAAGGTAGATGATCTTTTTTATCAGCTGAAGGATGCAAGGATATTCTCTAAGATTAACCTCCAATCAGGCTATCATTATGTGAGAATTAAAGAAGAGGATATCAACAAGACAACCATCAGAACGAGGTATGGCCATTATGAGTTCACAATGGTGCCATTTGGGTTGTCGAATGCACCAATTGTCTTTCTGTGTTTGACAAATTGTATTTTTAGAAATAACTTGGATAAGTTTGTCATTGTCTTTTTGGATGACATTCTTATATACTCTAACTCCAAAGAAGAGCATGAGCAATGCTTGAGGATGGTGCTACAAGTATTGAGGGAGCATCATTGTATGCAAAGTTGAAAAAATGCTCATTCTACCAGATACATATACATTATTTGGGCCATATCATTTTAGAGGAAGGGATAGCGGTGGATCTTGAGAAGATAAAACCATGGCCAGTACCAAGGAATGTAGCAGAGGTGAGATCATTCATGGGGCTAGAAGGACATTATAGAAGATTTATTAAGGGATTTTCAAAGATTGCACACCCAATCACATCCTCGCAAAAGAAGGGTGTGAGGTTTGAATGGACCCCTGATTGTGAAAGAATTTTTTGACATTTGAAGAACTTGCTGATATGTACACCAATATTGAGGATTGTTGATCCTAATGAATATTTCGTTGTGTGCATTGATGCATGCAAAGAAGGACTTGGGGGAGCTCTTAGTCAAAATGGGCATGTGATATGCTATGGGTCAAGAAAGTTAAAAGAGCATGAGAGACACTATGCTACTGATGACTTAGAGTCGGTAGCCATAGTGCATGTCTTGCAAATGTGGAGGAACTATCTCATGGGAAGAAGATTTGAGTTAAGGAAAAACCATAGTGATCTGAAGTATTTGTTTGGACAACCAACCTTGAATGCCAAACAAACTAGATGGATATAAGTCCTTAGTGAGTATGAATTTATTATAAAGTGTACCAAAGGAAAAGAGAACACGGTGGTTGATGTACTCAGCAGGAGAGTGCACGAGATGCATGCTACAACCATTAGCATGTATAAATCTGATTTGAGGAACATAATTATGGAAGTTGCCAAATCAGATCAGCAGTACATGGAAACAAAGGAAAAATCACAACAAGGTATTTTGCAGCAGAAAATTCATGACTATGAGCTAAGGGAGGATGGAATCATTATGTACAGGGGCAGAGTTTATGTGTCTAATTTTCAAGAGCTGGAAAATTTAGTGTTGAAAGAGATGCATAATGTGCCTTATGTGGAGCACCCGAGCTACCAAAAGACAATTGCAATTGTAAAGGGCCAATATTTTTGGCCTGGCATGAAGAAGGAGGTGGTTGATTACATTGCTAGATGTCTAGAATGTCAGAAGGTCAAAGTTGAGCATAGACATCCAAGTAGTTTGCTACATGATTCTATCATGGTGGTGGTGGATAAGCTCACTAAAGCTTCCTAGTTTATCCCAGTGAAGCTAAATCACAAGGCAGCTAACATTGTTGATATTTATATGAGAGAAATTGCCAAGCTTCACAGTGTGCCTAAGGCAATTGTTTCTAACAGAGATCCCAAGTTCACATCAAAATTTTGGAAGGGATTATTCAAAGGATTTGGGACAAATCTGAACTTTTGCACAACATATCATCCAAAGTCAGATGGGAAAACAAAGAGAATCAATCAAGTGATTGAGGATATGTTGAGGATGTATGTGATGGATAAACCATCGAAATGGGAAGATTATTTGCATTTGGTTGAGTTTGCTTATAATAATGGGTATCATACATATCTAAAGATGATACCATTTGAGGCCCTATATGGCAAAAAGTCCAACACGCTAGTGAGTTGGGACAACCCAATAGACAGAACAGTGGTTGGGACAAAGTTACTTAGGGAAATGGAAGAAGAGATGGTGAAAATAAAGCAAAATTAAAGACTTCCTAAGACATCCAAATAAGCTATGCAAATAAGGGTAGAACTCACAGAGAGTTTAAACTGGGTGACCAAGTGTTCTTAAAAGTGAAGGCAAAGAGAAGTTCCTTGAAGTTGGGAAACTGTGCAAAGCTGGCAGGGAGATATTGTGACCCTTTGAAATCCTGGAAAGGATTGGTCATGTTGCATACATGCTTGCACTACCTGCATTCATGTGCATTCATAATGTATTATATGTGTCTTTACTTAAAAAGTATGTACCTGATGCTAATCATGTAATTGATTGGAATGTGATTTAGGTGGAGCAAGACGGAGACTTCCAAGTATAGTCGGTGTCCATATTGGATCGAAAGGTTAAGTTGATCCAAAATCAATAAATAGGGATGGTAAAGGTCTAGTGGACTTGTTATAGTCCTTAGTATGCAACTTAGGAGCATGAATATGCTACACTGGAGGAGTACTCACATCTTTTTGAAGATTTTTGAAGATTTTGATTGACATTTCTATATAATGCATTAAGGAGAGTGCATAAATAAGGGGAAGGGGAATGTAATACCCTAGGTTGAACCCCAATTGTAAATGTACATATAAGGTGGTGAGCCAATATAGTTTGGGCCAGAGTGCCATTGTAAATATGTTTTGAGGCCAAAGTGCTTGTGTGGTTATTAGGATGGAGATCCAGAATGCTAAAAGGCTAGCGAACCCATCATTGTAATATGTAATCACACTCGAATATTAATAAAAGACATCATTGTTGCAGACCAACTAGAAGAAAGAGTATTGGGGGCTAGAACTCCAGTAGAGAGGGAAAGAGGGGAATAAGTGTCTAGGAAGAGGGGCTAAGCCAAGGGGGGCTTAATACAAGAAAATATTATAATAATATTTACTAAAAGTCTAATTTATGGGATATATTCATATCTATTCTAAGTTCCTAAGTGGGAGGAACGTATCACCATGTGGGGGTCATGTAATTCCCAACATGACAAGCATCAAGTTGGTAACATGCATAGAAAAAGGAAGAACTTAGTATATTCAACCATTATTCACTCATGATTCTCACTAGGACTCTTTCCATCTGTACCTCCTTTCCATCCATAGTCGTACCCATACTTGGGAGTTTTTGGAGTTGTTTGTTACCAATGATTCCTTGGAGGACTGAGCGAAAGAAGCAGGTTGTCAGGCCTGTGTGTACTTTGAACAAGCGGGTTTTCAGGCCCGTGTGCATTCTCTCTAGGTGAGAGAACTACTGGGAATTATTCCCTAGTTGTTGGGAATTATCTCAAGGGCTCTGAGACTTTTTGTTTGACATGTTATTGAAGCCCCGTAAGGAACATGGGGCAATCGAAGGACTATGTAGCATAGAAGGGACACACTTCCTCAGGTGGGATGGGTTATGAGAAATGAGACATTGTAGGCTAGTTGTAGCAGTTGGCACCTGTTGATGGGTATTAAATCCCTTGACTCAACAGTAGGAATCAAACCTGCCACCGAGGCCGAATTAGACTCTGTGGAGTTTAAAAATGGAGTGGTTCTCCAGATCTTGCGATCCGGCCAATTTATCAATGGGATTTGTGTTTTCTTCTGAAGGCTCCTCCTTCAGTTAGGATTGTTCTCTTCTGTATTTTCTCTTGGGTGGGCCTGATATGAGAGATGCAAGCCAGTATAAACCAACTTGACAAACAACAGGATTAAGTTTTAAATACTTGGGAAGAGGCTAAGCTTGGGATAACCTGTTGCTCAACATGCAGACAATTACTCTATACCACAGGCCTAGTACTAATACATTAACCATGTGAGCATCCAATTACTGTCTCAGAAACTAACTATCAGAAAGAAAGCACATATCTAACAAGATAATGGCAAGCAAAATAATTCATCTACCATAACCACGCATCACATAATAACACAACGATTTATCTTCATCATTAAAGCAAAGAATATCAAGACATTGCACCAGATAACTTGACAACATAGTTAATTGCTCTTACTCATTACTGCATCATTCATGAAACAGGATATGAAGTAGTTCTTCTCCAAGTCCAATCACATGCATCTGATGAAAATAGCTTGTCTTTGGTCCAGAAGGACTTCTCAATTCATAGCAGTCTCAAAATAATTCTTAACAACCAAAAAAGAAAGAGTCTTACAACAACCATCGACCTTTTACTAATTGGTCGGTGTCTTTATTTATACTATAGAGTTTTAACTGGAACTAACCGCTAAGTGCAGTTTAAACAAAACAAAAATCACCACGTGGCATTATCTTCTAACAGCTTCTTTAATAGTCGTCTCAAGATACTTCTTGGAAAGGGCGACTTCTCTCGTATTCAGTCCAGTTGACAAACAATTCTTCACAAGTTTCGGCCCATGGAAATCTGTGTTGTTCCATTGAGGGCGCATATATTCCCCTGATGTCTACTACATGCGCCCGATACTTTACTAAACTGGAGTTCAACTGCTGTAGCATGGTTCGGGCTCTGATTAGATGTTCTGCATATTGTTGCTGTTAAGCCCTAATATTGGCTCATTACCCCTTAATTGGGGCATATTATATTAGTAATGTTATTTTATTTATGTCGGCTTTAGGCCATTAGTTGTAATTATACCTCCTAGTCTCCTATATATACCAAGGAGACATTTTCATTTTGAATCATCTTGTGCTTGAACATTTAAGTGGGGTAAAAGGAGGTTGCCCCCTCGAAGAGGCTTATTATCTGAAATTATCTCTTTTTCAAGGCGTTGAGTACTTTTCCTGAGGTTTTTCTATGCTATATTGATGTTTGGTTCTTCACAGTTGCACTTGCCCTAGCCTCACATCAGTTATCTTTGAGAACTCTTCTGTCCATAGCGAATCTTGTTCAGCATGCAGCTTGACCACATCGCTTAGGTCGATGAAACTATCAGGGGTGCCGAACTCAGGGAGCCCGACATCCTTCATTATTTTGTTAATTTTATCCCAATGCTTCTGTGTTTCTTTCGGGTTCCTCGGCGAGATCACGGAGCAAGCTTTGTCCGGTAATTGGGGAATCATTCCTGCAATCGGGGTTGAGATAGTTTAGTGATCAAGCAATATGATATAAGGTACCAAAAACATAATAGACCAATGCGTACCTGTGGAGATCGTTAGTCTCGATCGTTTAATACTTACGTGATCCCAGTTGCTCCTTTAAATGACCTGCGATGTCTTTATCCACGCAACCACTCCTCTTTAGTTTAAACAAGTCACGTCAGCACGCCATAGCATGGCAAATCAAGTACAGTGGATATGAGCGTTGGAACCGTCATAGTAGCCACTCGACCTTTGGGGACGGGAAAAGACGCCAAAGTCGAGCGTACACATGTATGCTCCCAGAAGGTCAGATACCTTAGTAAGGAAGTCGTTAAATGCCTCTAGAATCTATATCACCAAGTGTTTCAACTATCATTAGTCAATAGTGGAAGCTGGGGAGTTTAAAGAGATTGGAATGATCGTACTATACATCCCCTGCAACTTCGATCGACGGCGTTTTATGAATTCTGGATTACATCCGATGAGAAGTTGCGACGCATTAAGTCTTCAAGACATCCTGTCGTGAGGCGTGAGTGTTCTTTTGGAACGCTCTGGTTTGCTCCTTTATTTCGCTGTAAATTCTAGGAGTTATGTGGGGAATTCTATGCATAAGTCGAGTTTATAACTTTGTAACACTGGTCTTGCGAGTTTATTCAGGTGAAACTTGGTGTAGTGGTCCTTTATCATATGTAGACATCCAAGCCACTATGTTGTTGCACTATGGGATCCCCTTTGAACAAGGGACGAGGTTTGCGAGGTAGACGAAGTTCCAGGTCCTAGCTCCAACGTGCCTGGGAATCTTTCTTATTGGCTTCCAGTGTCCTTGAAGCTTCGATAGGAGGTACAGGCCTTTGCTCAGAGAGGGTGTCGGCACCTCTGGCAGAAGTTGGGGTGGAGAGAAGTACGCCTGAAAGAGGTATGCTGGGGGTCGTGCCCCTACAGGATCGGACACCACAGAGAAGGGGGAGGCCTAGGAAAGATACAGGAAAAAAGGAGGGAGACCACCTCCCAGCTGAGATGAGTGTACACCCTGCCGCTGAAGGGTCTACGATGCTTACTAATTGGTCGAGGCCTGTGGGGACTACCACTAAAGGAAGCGGGGGACAAAAGGGAAGGACAAAAGCACTGGGTTCTCCCATCAAGAGTTCCATCCAACAGTTAGAGAAGGCCCAACTTGCCATAGTTGAACTCTACCAAGAAAATACAAATTTGCGAAGCCAGTTAGCGGTGAAGAACCAGAAGGTATCAGCACCACAGGGTCACGGAGGAAGCACAGTTTGGCTCCAGAGATAGCTTCAAGAAGCTCAAGATACAATTGTGCAGTTGTGCGAGGCGCAGAGGATGACAGCGAAAGAGGAAAAGGAAATGTTATAGGGTGCGAGAAGTAGTCCGAGAGAGGGTGCACGCGTAGGAGATGCATAATGGGCAAGCCCTTGCTTTGTGTTCCCCGAAGTGACTCTTAACATTTCTTCTCTTTTGTCGTAAGGGTTTTATACTCTCACTTTGACCGAGCCGGTCAGTAAAGACGTCGACCATATCTTTTTGTATGTGGCCCAAGTTTGGCGGGAAATTTTAATTATATGAAAAATTCGAAGCATCTTGAATGTATCCCGTTCCCTTTTGGATGTAAATTAACTGTGTTCTTTTATCTCAATTTTTGCGCAAATTATGGGATTTTATAATTGTTATTATTGCATTGTAAATTTGTTAATATGTTCCCTTTAAAACTTTCAATATCGATTGATGCTGACGTGGTGTGTATTTGAACATAAAATTTAGCATTCGGTTGGTGGGTAAGGATTGCACTTAGGGACTTTACTCACAACGAAAGCACTAAAGGAAATAGATATTGTGACTACCTATAGTTGGGTGGCGTCAGGGATCGGCATTTTAAAAATTAAAATTAATTTGTATTTTATTTTGTAACTCCCCGACGCCAAAATCGTGCCGGGTGTCAACAGTCGGCAATACCGCTCCTCTCCTTGTGCGACGTTTACCTTTTCATTTTCCTACCAAAGCCGAACGGATCGGTCTTCGGCGATACCCCTACCAAAGTTCATTCACAAAAATAAATACTTTCGTCTGTCGACGCCGATGAAGATCGGTGCTCGGCTATTTTAAAACTTCTCAAACGATTTTCGTCACCTTTAATCTTTACCGATGCCGAACTCTCTAAGTGCGTTGGGGAAAACTTTAGTTTGTCTATTCCTTAAGTGGTTGTTAAGTACCTTTTAATGGTTAAGATGTTTCTTTGTTCTATGTTCAAGCAAATGTTTTTAAAAATTCAAACATGAAACATAAAAGATAAGCACAAGCATCAGTTTCATACTGAAGGCAAAACAGACAGTGCAAAGGATCAAGTGGTAATCAAAAAGTAAAAAAAAATAGACATAGACTTTTAGGGTGTGTTGAGTGATCAACAAATAGCGATTCACTGGGTGAAAGAAGAATCTTTGTTCCTCCTCCAAGGCTCGGCTGATACGGAAACTGATGGAGAATCTCAGCTGGTCTTAAATCAGAACCTCTTAACCTTTGCATATGACGTCCTTCGGTTGATACTTTCGGGTCTGCTTTTGATGTTTTAACCTCTTTCTTCCTTTGTTTCCCTTGACCCTAACTCATGCCCCCTTTTTTACAAAGTTTATCAAAGTATTCATCGGCATAAGTCCTTTAATTACCTCTACCCACCTGCTTCGATGTTGCTCCGCTGCCAGCGAGCATCCATAGCCCCAACGGAGTCACCCCGACATCACAGACCTTGCTCCGCTGCCAGCAAGCATCCATAGCCCTGGCGAAGATATCTGCATACCCTCTCCTACTGTTCACTATTTTGATAATATCAAATTTATTTCAGCATGATGCACTGAGTGAGTAGGAGAGAAGGATGTATTTTTATTTGCTAGGTGAGAGAGTTAAGGTGGATGCTTTGCTAGCTTCGTCTTCTGGGTTTATGTAGTCCTTTCCGGCTTTCATTCTTTCCCTTGAGGTCTAACCAAACCACAAAGTAGACATTTCTGGCATTTCTTAGAAGTCACTCATTTGCTCTGGTTGGATAGAGGATTCCTCAAAGTAACCGCAAGTTTTCCAGTGCTTCTAGTTTTTGTGAGTGAGCCATGAGTTAGGAACAGGGTTTGCTACGTTTCATGATCTTAATACCAACCATCGGTTTACCGGGCATACCTTCAAAAGAACATAAATCTAGGAAGAAAAGAAACAACAAAAGAAGTATTTACGCAATCGTGAAGATATTCAACAAAGAACGTAAAGCACGCACGCGCGCACACACACACACACACACACACACACATATATATATATTATTAGAAGTATCGTCTTATGGTTTGGCCATTTACTGGGAGGGCGTCAGGTTCCCCCCTCAGACTCCACAATCGATAAGTGCCTGCCCCGATTCTTAGCTATCTGGAAAGGTCCAAGCCATAGACTCTGAAACTTAGAATGTTTCCCTTTTGGTTCATTTGCTCTGTCCCACTTCAACACTAAGTCTCCTACTTCAAAATTCTTTTCTTTAGCCTTATGCTTATCAAACCATCTTTTCACTATCTGTTGGTGAGCTAGGAATTTTGACTTGGCCTTTTCTCTCTCTTCTTCCAGCATGAGCAGAGTGTTAATCCTTTGTTGCATGCCCGATGAGGGTTCTTCGTTGGAATCCTAGGCCAGCTGAAGAGACGGAAGATAGAGTCCATTTGGGAGGATGGTTTCTTGTCCGTAGACCAAAAAGTATGGGGAATTTCCTATAGCTTCTTTGGGTGTGACTCTATCAGCCCATAGAGAATTATAGAGAAGATTATGCCAATTTCTTTGGTTATTCGTAACCGTCTTCTTTAATATCCTTACCAGGTTTTTATTTGTTGATTCAGCCACACCATTTCCTTGGGAAAAGTAATTTGCAGAGTACTTGATTATGATTCCTTTGTCCAGAGCAAACTCCATTAATAGGGTGGAAGAAAAGTAAGCTACGTTATCAAAGACCAGAACAGAAGGGACGCAGAACCTCGTGATCAACTTTTGTTCTATGAATTGGATCACTACCTTCTCGTTTACATGAGTTAGAGGGATGGCCTCTGTCCATTTCGTGAAATAGTCTGTGGCAGTAAGAATGTACTTGTGCAGTTTTGAGCAGCTAGGTGTGATTTCTCCTATGATATCCAACCCCCACTGCTTGAAAGGTTGAGAGACAGTAATAGGTTGTAGTGGGACCATTGCTCTTTTCTCATTTCCAACGCTTATTTGACAAGTCTTACAGTTTCTAGCGTAAGTATGAGCTTCTTTGAACAAGGCGGGCCAATAATAGCCAGCTCTCAGAATCTTATGAGCGGTAGTGTTTTTTGCAAATGTCCCCCGACAGGGCCATCATGGAGTCCTTTCAGTACTTTGTCTGCCTCTTCTCATTCGAGACATCTTAATAGTACCCCATCATAATTGATCCGGAAGAGCACCAAATTTATAAGACGATATTGTGTAGATTTTAATCTCAGGGCTCTCCTTTCTCTAGGGTCGAGGTTTTTGGGACAAGTACCATGATGTAGAAGATAAGTTAAATCTTTATACTAGGAGTCTTGTCCTGGGGAGATGTATGCTACTTCACCACACCATAGTGCCATTTCGTTCTCCCATCCGAGATCTTCATTTACTTGATCCTGGGCTTCGGCTGCAAGCTTCCACAACCCTTGTCCTTTTACTAGTTTGACAGGTTTTATATCCAGATCAAATTTCTGGACTATCGCCATCCAATTCCCTCTTCTTTCCCCCATTTCTTGTTGGGTAAACAAGGATCAGACTGTAGGGTGCAACACAATTACTTTAGTGTGATTCTTGAGGATGTAAGACCTGAAATGTTTTACTGCCTTATAAACCGCGTAGGCCTGTTTGTCTACAGTAGGATAATTGAGCTCAGCTCCTTGAAGATTAGTACTCATAAATGACATCGGGGCTTCATTGTTGTCATCATCCTTTTGAGTCAAGACTGCAGCTTGCGATTGATCGGAGGCGAAAGTATAAAGGAAAAAATCTCTATTGAAATCGGGACTTCGCAACATCGGGGCCCGGGAAATGGCAGCCTTGATATTGTTGAAGGCGTCTTTTCGCTCATCATCCCACTTAAATTTGGCATCTTTGCGAATCATATTTTGTAAGGGTTTGATGATTTCTGCGAAGTCGTGAGTGAACTTCCTCACAAAACTGATTTACCCGAAAAAAGGACTACATAGCTTTCTTGTTATGGGCTAATGGAAGTTGAGTTGTGGATTTAATCCTTTCTAGGTCTATGTGAATCCCTGCTTGAGATATAATGTGACCTAATAGCTTACCTTCCTTTACACTGAAGATTGTTTTCTTAGGGTTTAAAGATATATCGTAGTTCCTACACCTCTCGAAAATCTGAGTTAAGTGTTGGATGTGCTCTTCTCTATTCTTTGAATACACTGTTACGTCATCTAGATACACTACCACGCATTTATTGATTAGTCCCTAGAAAGCTACGTCCATGGCTCTTTGGAAGGTTGCTCCTGCATTAATTAACCTAAAAGGCATGCGCTTAAAAGTGAAGGTTCCCCATTTGGTTCGAAAAGTGGTTTTTAAATGATCTTCCTCTGAAACAAGGACTTGGTTGTATCCTGAGAAATCGTCTAGTAGAGAGAAGATCTATGAGCCCGACATGGTCTGCAGGAGTTGTTCCATCGGCGGGACTGGGTAATTTTCCTTTTCTGAAGCAATGTTGAGGTTCCTAAAATCTACGCATAGGCAGATCTCTCCTGACTTTTTCCTCACCGGGATAAGGTTCTCTACCCAAGCAGAATGCCTAACCTGAAAAATGATCTTGGCATCCAAAAGCTTCTTTAATTCCTGATACATAAGAGGTTCCAAGAATGGGTGATACTTTCAGAGCTTCTGTTGGAATGGTTTCACTTCTGGTTTTAAAGGGATGGTGTGATGAATGATGCGGGTATCATACGTTTTCAAATCCCTATAGGACCATGCAAAGACACCCTAGTATTGTTTGAATAATTTGAGGTAAGATTTCCTCTCTTCCTTAGATATAGTCTTCCCCAGATTCACATTCTTTGGATTCTCTGGGGTCCCAAGATTTATAGTTTCATGCAAGGGACAAGAGCTACCAGTCTTTGCGTTTTTGGGTCACTTAAATTGCTCTTTCAGATCAAACAGATTTTCTAGATTAGCTATCCCTTTCAGGATCGTGTGAACCTTCAATTTATCCATAGGTTGTCTCGTCCGAGGGTCGGTTTTTGTAGATAGCTCTTGGAATTCTTCATCATCAATAGCGAGGTCTTTGAAATTATCTTGGTTAGTTAAGAAGTTTATGATTTGTTCATCTCCTTCTAAGACTTTCCAATTGGAAATGTTATTAGGTACCGACGGTTTGTAGAGCAGCGCCACGGTGAATCGAGAGGATTCATAATCTTCTAAAGGCGATAGCCTGGAAGCGGTTGTCACCAAGGAGTCAATAAGAATATTTTTCATTCTGGGGATTCCGATGACATTAAAAGCCTCAAAGTGCTCTATTAACCTATGCACCTTCTGCTGATAGTTCTTCAGATGAGGAGAATCGCAATGTATAGTATTTCTTACTTGTCTAACAATAATTTCAAAGTCTCCGAAAACTTTCAATTCTTTGATATCCAAATCTATGGCTTTCCTTAATCCTTGTACCAGAGCTTCATATTCGACAGTGTTTATGGTACATTCAAATTCTAACCTACATGACAAGAAATGACGTTTACCCATAGGATCGATAAGGATGCACCCAGCTCCAGACCCTTCTTGAGATTTAGATCCATCAAAATAGAGGGTCCAAATTTGTGAACGAGAATCGTTGTTTTCATTTCCCTTATTAGTTCCTTGCTCCCCGACCCCTTGTTTTGAAATTTCGAAAGCTCTAGCGCCAGGTTTTGGCAAAAGAGGTTTTCTCCTGTCAGTATCGACGATTTCTCTTGAAAAATCAACTCAGAATTTTGGGTAAGAGGAACATCAGATAAGAGGGGGTCAAAGTTTCCGAAGTAGGATTCACATGAATAATTGCCCAATATGGGGAAATCTATGGACGAGGGCTCGTTAGGGGTTTCTAAATCAATGACCATATGTTTTAGATATCTCTCCCTGTCGATTATGATCATGTTCTTGTGTCCCTTCAGGGGTAGCCAAAGGTGTGCCCAGTCCATACTGAAGTATCTGTTTAGCTTTTCAGACCAATCTCGACTCAGTAATAGCCCATATGCCTTTGGGATATCTACTACGATAATGTCGATCACTTGCACAAACGTGGGGTGTGTCGATATTCTGATCATCACGTCTTTGAGTTCTCCTATGACCTTGACCTGGGTCCTGTCTAATTGTATGACATGGTTATCACTCTTGAGAGGAACGACATTCAATTTCTTGCAAATAGATAAGGGCATGACGTTGGAGGATGCTCCAGAATCTACCAAACAGTTATGGAGGTTTCTATTGAATATTTCAAACGTTAGGAGGAACGGGGGGACAAAAGGTTTTTCCTTTCTACCTTCCGAACAGGTATTCACAGTTGGTTTGCCCACCGGATCTGTGTGAGTCAAACTTCTTTCTGGGCCATTGCCCATCATCGGGTTTTTCGCAGAGTTCAAGGCCTGTAACAGAAAGTCTTTCTGCTGAGGGATCCTGCATATATCCATAACTGAAATGTTGGCCTTTAGCTTCTTCAAATCTTCGATCACGTTGTAATCTAGTTTGGGTGATTCCTGGTTAATTTTTACCAAG
>JASDQU010738702.1:369705-379937 GCA_032191745.1 Picea mariana
AAACCCTAATTCTTCGTTGACATCACTTAACCTAGGCGCCTTTCCTCCTAAGTGATTTATTTGTCAATTAAGTCCCCCCTTAACACCTTTTCATTCTAATTCTTCGTTGACTTAGGTTTAAGTGACTTTTCCTAAGTATTTTGGCTTTATTCATCGTTTAGCCATTAATTCCTCCTTATTTCTCCATCTTGTTCCCTGTTTGTGCCTGACTATAGTCTACGGGAACATATAGACTACTAAGTCACTCCCTGCTGGCCTAATCTTGGGGATGGGACATCACAGGAATTGCTTAACAAGTTCATCGATTTTTATTTTAGTTCAAGTGTCTAGCTAAACCAACCAAGACTTTTCATGCTTACATATCTTCAACTTAAACCTTTCAACTATTTTTGGATCTATATAGCTATGACTAGCTCCATAATCAATCAAAATAGTCGTGGGCAGATTATCAATCTTACCTTCCACTTCAATCATGTGGGATTGATATTATGCTTGAATATTGTCCATAGTTGCATAAATTCTTGGAATGCTTCTGCCCACATTATCCATTGTATCGGCCTCATGAATGTTTTGCATAGTCCTCGTCTTATCTCCTTTGTGTGGAAAATCTGTGTACATGTGGTCTCCTTCACATCCACAACACTTTATAGGCTACCGTCTTGGCCTTTTCTTTAAGGAATCTATCATATTGAGCTCATTTTGTGCTTGTTTCCCTTCCCTATATGACTATAAATTATTCTTGAAGAAAGGTGGCTTGAATTATTTCTTCTTCAAATCCATCTTGTCTTTCCTTTTGTCATCCCAAGATCTTTGAAAAGTTGGCCTTGCCTTACTTTGCTCGTACAAATACTTAGCTTTTCTTATGGCTTCTTCCAAGGTTCTAGACTCATCAAATTCGATTTTATCACTGTATAAAGAAGGTATCCCACTCAAAAGTCTTTGGATTTTAACCTTCTCATCCTTTATGAAGCCAACGTACCTTAACAATTAAAGGAACTTCTGGTCATATTCATCCATTGTCAAGCTTCCAAGATCGAGTTCAAAGAAATAAATCATCTTCTTGTCATAATTATTCTCTGACAAGTATTTCTTCTTAAAATACTTTTTGAACTCCCTTCACGATATCCTCTTCTCATCAATGTGTTTAACTTGCTTGAGTTCATCCCACCACATAGATGCTTTTCCTTAAAGATGGTAGGTTTTTATTCTAGCTTATACATTTTATGAGTAATTGTGCAATGGGAAATATTTATTCATCCCCAACAACCATGCTTTTGCATTGTCATATTTATTGTGATTCCCATCAAATGTAGGAGGCTTAATCTTCCTAATCTCTCCTTGCAAATCATCTACCTCGTACCTACTCCTCTATCTTCAGACACGGGAGACACTTGGGTTGCTCTCTGACCTTGAATGTGCATTTTCTCTTCTAATCAAGTGTCCTAGCGAGTGATGATGATGATTGTGTCTATAAATACTTCTTGATTGTCTAGATCCCTCATGGAAGTCCTTCCTAGCATGAGATCTTGATGATTCTACTTTCCTTGCATTGGTTGCTTTCTTTGTGCTATACTCTTTATTGAATTGTCTCTGCAACATATTCGGACTTCATAGTATTTCTTCCTTAGCTCTCATCATCCTTTGTTATCCCCTCTATCACTATTGACTTCTTCCTGCAAGCTTCTCATAGTCTCAACTAGCTCTACAACCTCTGATATGCCCCTATGTCCATTGGATTTTGCCTTTGTGTTTCCCATGATGACATGTAGACCTCTGACCTCCCCCTCATGGTTGTAAGACCCTTGGGCATACTTCATATATCTAATTCTCATATAGGAACCAAAATCGTTTCCCTATACCTCTAATTTTGCAAGAAATGTTCATGTAAGAATTATTGTTAGAATCATGCATATTGTGAAACATTTCATTAATTAGATTATAGATCATTATTCAACTAAATTTATGAGACATATGGATGCATTGGAATCCAATTTTGATTGTTTATATACATTCTCCTTTGAATTATATTTCCAAGGATTGTACTCATGCATCATTCTGAGTTCTGAGCTAAAAGTTACAGCCTTTTGAAGTTTGCAATTTCTTTTAATTCAATTGTGCTTTGTTTTCATTGTTGCAATTTAACCGAGGGGCCATTTTCTGCCACCTGTAGAAAAAAAATGGTCAGGAATAAAAAAATTTATGTTGGGTGCAAACAGAATTTATGATTGTTAATACACAAAAACTTTCGGATTTGGAATCTGATGATCTAGTCAAATTATGTATAAATATGGAATTGGCAACTTTGTGCTCTTGTACTTTCTCCAGACTTAGAAATTGTAGCCAAAATTGTCCATCTCCCAAATGGAGTGAAACTCCAAAAACTGCCTCAAGGCAAAGTTGTCTGAATTGATGTGTAGGTAAAATGCCGAATAAATAATTTTTATATATTGGAGATCTAAAGTCCCTTTTCATCCTTTGAAGATTTCAAATATCCCCTAAGCGCACCCAAAAATAATGGATTTTGCACTATTTCAGTATCCCCACACCATCTCCTTCTAAATTTTACTAGGAGCCTAAATGGGTATCTCCATGCCTGTTTTTTAGCTCCCTATAAAAATTTCACCTTTATTTGGGCCCCGATTACTAAGCATGACCTTGATCATCAAAAGTCACTAATTTGCATTTCTTGAAAATTTTAAGCAGAATTAGTCAGTAGCCCTCATGGGAATTCGTGTACCCCTCCTGTGGACAAATCCCTAAAATTTCATCTCATTATGTGTTGAAATGCTCATGTTATGGCCAAAACAAGTTTTTGGCTTCAAACTTTTTTTTTGCAAAATGTCTATTTTTGTTGACCTGACAACATGGATGACATGGGATGGCACTTGGCGGATGATTTCCATGTGACATGCCCTAATTTGGCCATATCATCACCCTCCTTTCCTTCATCGACGATCGACTTGTTTTCCTTTCCATCGACAATCGATGATTTTCCTTGGCAAACCAATTTTCTTCATGAATTTCACCAAACCTAAAACATTGACGATCGACGATTTCCTTCGCATCGATGATTGACAATTTTCCTTGGTGAACTAAACTTGTTCTTGAATCTTTCCAAACCCCAATCATCGACAATCGACAATTTCCAATGGACAAAAAAAACACTTCACTGACTTTGTTGACCCGATCGTCGACGATCAACAATTTCTTTTGGATGAACAAAATACTTCGTCGATTCTGCAGACCCGATCATCGACGATCGACGATTTCTTTTGCACGAACAAAGCACTTCACTAATTTTTTCTACCAGATTATCGACAATCAATAATTTATTTTGTATGAATGAAACACTTCATTGATTTTGCTAACCCGATCACTAACGATCGACGATTTCTTTTCTAAATTCCATTAAGACTTCGTCAAACTCTTAAACTTAAATTGTCCTTTCCCAAACTTGCATTGGATATGGACCATTGATTTTCTAGATCAAAGTGATCTCAGCCGACAGTTTATTGAATTCCCCAAACTTCGTCGAACTTCTCCAAATCGATAATTGAATCTCGACCATTGATTCTTAATGTCTAAATGATCTAGGCCGTCAATTCTCCAACTTCTTCAGTTGCCATTAAAACATGAAATATGATCTTCCCAGCTAAATTTTAACTCTGCAACCTGTATTTTGACGCCCTTGATCATCTCTTCAATGGTTCTTAGGGCTATTTCGACTTGAATTTTCTCATAAATCTAGGGATTTCACTTCAATTTCACAAATTTCCCCAAATATGCCATAAATGAAACTCTACAACAACGAATTTACCCAATTCGCATTGGTCTTTGGCCCATACGAGTCCAGTGTTGAACTTAAGCTTTGATACCACTATGTATTGTTCCACACTACTAAACCCATAAAATAATTATGAAATCATTAATTTAAATGCAATGCATCATGCTAAAAATGCTTATACATCTAACAACATTAATTTAAACATGAATGCAGTTAAATTAACATTCACACAACCGTATACAATACCTTCAACTCAGAGTAAATACACAACAAATAAATCCCACAACAAAATGCAACTCATTGAAGATTTAACATGCATTTAAGAACATTATGAATTTTTGCCAAATATACATATGCACAACAACATATAATTCACTTAGTAATAGAGTTTATCCACAACAGTCAAATCCCATAAATAAGGACATAAAACAGAGATAAAGCACTTATCATTTTATCAACGCATGTGCAACCAGATGCAATGGATAGACATTCCTCCCAATTGTAGATTTGTTGCTTCAAATCTTAGCATCAAATTATCCTTGAGTTGCGGCTATGAATCCACAAGAGAGGTTTTCTCTTATGTCCACTCATAGCCTAACATAACTCACATCAAGCTAATTTCTCCTAGAACTATCCCAATCCACCAACTCTCTTCCCCTCAACCTACACAACTCAAGGAATAGGATCACCCTTCACTACACATAGTCCCTCGGACCTTCCCACTTTGATCCAAGGCTCCAATATAGGTTGACCAAGAAACTCTCTTGTTGGGGACTCCAAGGATGTCAGCTGGAACAAAAAAAGCTCACAACATCAAGCTCATCGTTGTACATGGTAAACTCTCATAGAAAAACTAACTCTACAATCCTAACAACCTATTTCTTCATAAATTTAAAGCTTCAACAAGCTGCCACACATGCCCACTATGGTTGCCTTCAAGTTCCCATTCTATGTTCTCCCTTGTTGTCCCAAAATATCACTATAAAGTCTGTCTAATTTTCCCATACGAATTTCCTTCTTTTTCCATGCTTGTTTGACTCTCACTCTTCCCCAAAAGGATTTACTTGGCTTTCACACTTCTCGCATGCTTGCTTGTACTCAGCCCATGCTCTCAATAACTATGTGAAGTGACTTTTCAGACCCACCCTCTTACATGTGTTTAATGATTGGGGCTTTGATAGACTCAAGAGGAAATTAGAATGTTTATACACAATGATAATTTTAGAAAGTGGGTTAAAATTAATAGACACGGGGAATTCCTCCTTAGACCCCTCTCTTAGACATTCCCCTTCTCCTGTGGAAACTTAGTGCCCAATACTCTGTCTGTGTCCATATGTAGTTGACATTACATTTATTTTATTATTTTCGATATACAATGTTTAGATATTCAATAGTCGGGCTTGCGGCCATACATTGCATTTAACTTATATATTGTTGATCCAAGGATTAAAAATGAGGATGTTACATTCCCTCCCCCCTATAAATTGCAATGTCCTTGGTGCATAACACCATACTGGAATTGAATCTCCACTTCCATATCGCGAGCTAGGGCTGTCGCCTTCGACTACTAGTGATTCGAGCCAACAATTCCCAGCAATGGCACCCTCTGGGGGAGGGGAGAAAACACCCCCTCAATGGCTTATTCCTTTCATAAGCTTTTGGCCTCCCAAGGCAAGAAACTTCCAGTGGTTGAAGCTCCCAACTTGGTCAGGAAACTCGATTTGATCCCAGAGATAGAGTTACCTCCAGACCACCCTATGTGTGTAGCAGTCTCCCTGTCAGATCGAGGCATGGTGGGTCAATTCATGGGGCTTTGTCTATCAGTCCAAACTACAGACAACTAGATCCAAAGAAACCGATGTCCACTGATCAAAAGTAGGGTAACTTGTTACACAGTAGGAAGAGGATGCTTTATCTTTGAATTTATTTATCAGGAATACAGAGACCTCATATTCAGAAATGGACCGTATTTTATGGGAACCCATGGACTGTATCTGAACCGATGGACGCCAAGCTTTGATTCGGCGATTGAAGTGCCAAAGGAGGTCCCAGTCTGGGTCAGGCTACCAAATCTCCCGATCCACTGCTGGAACCCTACTTCGCTCAAGGCAATCGGAAATGGACTCGGCCAATACATAGACAGGGCAGACCCCAAAGATCAATACTCCTGTGCATGCATCTATGTAGAAGTGGAATTAGAAGAGGGCCTTCTAGAAGCAATCAAGTTAAAGGTTGGAGAATGGCATCATTACTAGAAACTCGATTACGAACAGCTATCGTTCAAATGTAGAGGCTGCCACGAGTATGGCCACTTTCAATGGAACTGCCCCAAGAACCCAAACAAGGAGAAGGGAAATGGAGAGGGTTGGCAACAACCAAGGAAAGGGAAGACTACAACAAGAACAAAAGGACCAAGGAATGAAAAGACAACACCAACACAACCCACAGAAAATGAAACTCAATCAATAGCAATGGTGGAAAACATCCCAAGAAACCTAGATAAGGGCCATGCAATAGAAAAAGAAGGAGAAAACCCACAGGAAGATCTGTCAGCAGAGGACATGCAAGGGAACTCACCACAAGGAACCAGGGAAGCACCAGCGCCAAAACCAAAAGAAGAACAAGGGAAGAACACGGCAGGAAAGAATACCGGAATGGAAACAGAGGAAGGAGAGGTCTCCTCTGATAGCGATTATGAGGGAGCAAGCAACACTATTCTAACCCAAAAGAAAATCGGTAGGGGAAGGAAATCCAAAAAAGAAGAAAGAGATCAGGAGACATACAGAGACGTCCTAAGTGGGTCGCAACCAACAATAAGACAGTTGATCAATGTAAGACATACAAGGAAGCACTCCAGGACTCTGCAAGGAGTCCAAACTCCCCCCCTAGGTAAGCCATGAAGCTAAACTCCTGGAACTGTAGAGGTTTCGGAAGAAAAATAAAGGAAGAGGCGCTCAAAGACATCATCAGAACTTCTAAAACTGAGAACCTTCTACTTCAAGAGACCAAGATGGAAGAGAAAAACTTCCTCAACAGAACAAAAGCAATTTGGAAATTCAGTCAAGGAATAGCATAAAGTGCAAGAGGTGCCTCAGGAGGTATCGACACTATTTGGAATGCCCAGAAGTTTGATCTATTCAAATTTGAAACACATTGGATTTACTCCAACCTTCTTCACAAAGAAACGGGACGACAGGTAAGCCTCTTTAACCTTTACGTTACAGTCCTGTTGGAAGAAAAAAAAATATTGTTAGGACACCCTGAAGGAATACTTGCTCTTAAACGATTTAGACAATATCATCATAGGGGGGGATCTAAATGTAACCTTAGCTACAGCTGAGGAAAAAGGGGGCTCCATAGTGCGATATCCAACGAGAGAATGGGTCGAAGATATTATGTCAGAATGGGAGCTAGAAGATGTCAAACCAACTAAAGGTAAATACACTTGGTCGAATAAGAGGGCAGGCCCGGGGCACATCGCAGCAAGGCTAGACAGGTTCTTAGTTCAAAGATTCTTACTGCTTCTAGACCTGAATCTCACATCCTCAATCCTCCCGTACAGTGTGTCAGATCATAAACCAATCCTGCTGGAAATCTCTTCTGACAAAAATTTCGAACCAATCCCCTTTAGATTTAGTCCATCCTGGATACAAAACGATGACTACTAGAACCTGGTCACCAAAATCTGGAATGAACAAATTAGAGGCTCAACCTTCTTTGTTTGGGAAGAAAGGCTCAGAAGACTAAAGGCAGTACTAAAAGATTGGGCCAAAACCCAAACAAGCCCAATAGCAAACCGATAAGAAGCTTAAAAACAATTGGAGACAAACTAAATGGAATTGGAAGAAAGGATTATCACCCAGGAAGTTCTGCAGCAAGAAGAGAAACTCCAAAGGAAATGGCATCAAGCATGCAGAGAGGAGGAAAATTTATGGTATCAGAAGTCCCACTGCCTCTGGCTGGAAGCAGGAGATAAAAACACCAGCTATTTCCACAAACAAGTTGAGGCTAGAAAGCAATTTAAGCAAGTTTTGGAAATTCAGGTCCAAAATCAGACAATAATAGACTTTGAGGGAATAAAAGAGGTTGCGGTTGATGCCTTTGAAACACTCTACTCAGAAATGCAGATCTCTACCATAAACCCCAACGACTACCCCCTCTCTCTGGTCCCGACCCTAATTCAGGAGGATGTGAACAACAAGTTAACCAGAGCAATACATCAGCAAGAAATAAAAGAGGCGTTGGACCAAATGAACCTAGATAAAGCCCCTGGGCCAGATAGCTTCACGGCTAGATTCTATCAAAGTAGTTGGGACATAATCAAATCAGACCTGACAAAGATGATCCGGAAATCCCAGAAGTGTAGCAAGTTAGAAGGAGGAACCAATTCATCATTCCTAGCTCTTATTCTGAAAGAAAAAGGGGCTATCAACTTTGGAAGATTCTGTCCAATCTCACTTTGCAACACTTGCTACAAGATCTTTACCAAAGTTATAGCCAACAAAATTAAAAATATCCTCCCAAGCATCATTCCGGAGAACCAAGGCGGTTTTGTAAAAGGCAAACATATAGTGGACAACATCATGTTAGTTCAAGAAGCCCTGCACTCTAGCATTCGTCGAAAGGACAAAGGTATGATAATTAAGCTAGATCTTGCTAATGCTTTTGATAGAGTAAGACACAATCTTCTTTTCAAGGTTATGGAAAAGTTGGGCTTCGCCCTAGCCTTTATAAGCTGGATAAAAGCCTGTATTGGTTCCTCTTAGATAGCACCTTTAGTGAACGGTCGAGCGACCAGGTTCTTTCAAGCCACCAGAGGACTTCGTCAAGGATTCCCTCTCTCTCCTCTTCGTTATGCAATCCAAGCCTCGGTTCTTAGCTTCCAATTGGACCACAACTAGACACACAACAATCTTCTTGGCCTAAGGATAGCCCCAGGAGTTAAAGACATCAACCATGCCCAATTTTCAAATGACACATTGTTGTTGGGAGGGGCGAGTGTGAAAACAACAAAGAAATTAAAAAAAAGAGCTAGATAGCTACGCAGAAAACTCTGGCAGCGTGATAAGTCTGCCCAAAAGCAAGACCTATGGCTGGAACATAACTCCAAGGGAAACGCTGGAAATTTCAAGAGTCCTGGGGATGGAAGGCTGCACGGCCTGGGATGCATTTCAATATCTGGGAGTCCCGATTTTCAAAACCAAACCTTTGGCCTCTAACTGGAACCCGCTGATAGAAAAGTTAAAAAACAAAATAAACTCTTGGGGAGCAAGATGGCTTAACCTAGAAGGTAAAGTGGTCCTCATCAAAGCAGTGCTAGCAAGCATCTCAATCTATCAAACTCCTTATTACTAGCACCGGTCACAATAATCCAGAAAATGGAAGCGTTGTTCAGAAGATTTAACTGGGAAGGAGGAAACAACACAAGAAGAAAGTTGCATCTAATAAGCTGGGAAAAAGTAGCCAAACCTTTCTCAAAAGGGGGCCTCCAGTTTAAAAATATGCGTATTCAAAATATAGCCCTAGGAGCGAAAATTCTCTGGCATTTAATCACGGGGAAATCATCCTGGAGAAAAAGAGCGCTATGGAAGAAATACTTTCGAGGTCCAAGGAAAAAGTGCCTCAATCGTCCAGCTTTAGTGGAGAAAGGATCTCTGATTTTCACCCTTTGCTAGAAGGCATTGCAGTACTTCAGACCAAATCTCTCTTGGATACCAAGGAATGGAAAAGAAATCAATATTTGGGAAGACTCAATAATGGGAGACCCACCTCTAGGATCGAATCAGGATCTTAGAAGACTCAAAGAATGGATGAAAACTCAGAACCTAAGCACGATATGGGACATCTCAGTTTGGGGAAATGATGAGCACAAAACTTGGCAAAGGTGGGAAGCAGCGAACAAGCCTTCAGGTTTAAAAGAAGAATGGGAAAACTTGACTCTCTTTCTGAAGGGGAAATCCTCGTTAAAGGAAAGAAAAAAGACAAGAGAGGTTGGGGAGTCTCTTTTAGAGTTTACTCTACAGCAATAGGGTACCATCACATAGCAGCAGTCCCCCATATCCCCCCTAACCCCGCAATCTGGAAAGAAATCTGGACACACAAATCCATCCCTAAAATAGATTTGTTCGTTTGGACCTTGGCACACAGAGGAATCCTCACAGGAGAAAATCTAAAAAGAAGAGGGTGTGAAGGCCCCCATAGATGTCCCCTCTGTACTCAAGAAGAAGAAACAATAGACCATTTGCTCTTAAGTTGCACTTATTCTAAAGAGGTCTGGAGGCTGACCATGGGGCTTCCTACTCCTTTCGAGCTCCCTCAAGGGGCCACTAGCCTACTCCACAATTGGAAATCTCTTTGTCCCTTCCAAACAACAAAAAATGGTCAAATTTCCAACCTCTGGAGTACTATCCCCAAATTCGTGCTCTGGAAAATCTGGCTAGAAAGAAAT
>JASDQU010738702.1:379987-390200 GCA_032191745.1 Picea mariana
TTAGATAAGGGTCATGCAATAGAAAAAGAAGGAGAAAACCCACAGGAAGATCTGCCAGCAGAGGACATGCAAGGGAACTCACCACAAGGAACAAGGGAAGCGCCAAAACCAAAAGAAGAGCAGGGGAAGAACACGGTAGGAAAGAATACCAGAATGGAAACAGAGGAAGGAGAGGTCTCCTCTTATAGCGATTACGAGGGAGCAAGCAACACTATTCTAACCCCAAAGAAAATCAGCAGGGGAAGGAAATCCAAAAAAGAAGAAAGAGATCAGGAGACATACAGAGACATCCTAAGTGGGTCGCAACCAACAATAAGACAGTTGATCAATGTAAGACATACAAGGAAGCACTCTAGGACTCTGCAAGGAGTCCAAACTCCCCCCTAGGTAAGCCATGAAGCTAACTTCCTGGAGCTGTCGAGGTTTCGGCAGCAAAATAAAGGAAGAAGCTCTCAAAGACATCATCAGAACTTCTAAAACCGAGAACTTTTTACTACAAGAGACCAATATGGAAGTGAAAAACTTCCTCAACAGAACAAAAGCAATTTGGAAATTCAGTCAAGGAATAGCATAAAGTGCAAGAGGTGCCTCAGGAGGTATCGACACTATCTGGAACACCCAGAAGTTTGATCTATTCAAATTTAAAACCAGCACACATTGGATTTACTCCAACCTTCTTCACAAAGAAACGGGACGACAGGTAAGCCTCTTTAACCTTTACGTTCCAGTCCTGTTGGAAGAAAAAAAAGATTGTCGGCACCCTGAAGGAATACTTGCTCTCAAACGATTTAGACAATATCATCATAGGGGGGGATCTAAATGTAACCTTAGCTACAACTGAGAAAAAAGGGGGCTCCATAGCGCGAGATCCGACGAGAGAATGGGTCGAAGATATTATGTCAGAATGGGAGCTAGAAGATGTCAAACCAACTAAAGGTAAATACACTTGGTCGAATAAGAGGACAGGCCCGAGGCACATCGCAGCAAGGCTAGACAGGTTCTTAGTTCAAAGATCCTTACTGCTTCTGGACCTGAATCTCACATCCTCAATCCTCCCGCATAGTGTGTCAGATCATAAACCAATCCTGTTGGAAATCTCTTTTAAAAAAAATCTCGAACCAATCCCCTTTAGATTTAGTCCAGCCTGGATACAAAACAACAGCTACTAGAACCTAGTCACCAAAATCTGGAATGAACAAATCAGAGGCTCAACCTTCTTTGTTTGGGAAGAAAGGCTCAGAAGACTAAAGGCAACACTAAAATCTTGGGCCAAAACCCAAACAAACCCAATAGCAAACTGACAAGAAGCTTAAAAACAATTGGAGACACACTAAATGGAATTGGAAGAAAGGATTATCACCCAGGAAGTTCTGCAGCAAGAAGAGAAACTCCAGAGAAAATGGCATCAAGCATGCAGAGAGGAGGAAAATTTATGGTATCAGAAGTCGCACTGCCTCTGGCTAGAAGCAGGAGATAAAAACACCAGCTATTTCCACAAACAAGTTGAGGCTAGAAAGCAATTTAAGCAAGTTTCAAAAATTCAAGTCCAAAATCAGACAATAACAGACTTTGAGGGAATAAAAGAGGTTGTGTTTGATGCCTTTGAAACACTCTACTCAAAAACGTAGATCTCTACCATAAACCCCAACGACTACCCCCTCTCTCTGGTCCCGACCCTAATTCAGGAGGATGTGAACAACAAGTTAACCAGAGCAGTACATTAGCAAAAAATAAAAGAGGCGTTGGACCAAATGAACCCAGATAAAGCCCCTAGGCCAGACAACTTCACGGCTATATTCTATCAAAGTAGTTGGGACATAATCAAATCAGACCTGACAAAGATGATCCGGAAATCCCAGAAGTGCGGCAAGTTAGGAGGAGGAACCAATTCATCATTCCTAGCTCTTATTCTGAAAGAAAAAGAGGCTATCAACTTTGGAAGATTCCGCCCAATCTCACTTTGCAACACTAGCTACAAGATCCTCACCAAAGTGATAGCCAACAGAATTAAAAATATCCTCCCAAGCATCATTTCGGAGAACCAAGGCGGTTTTGTAAAAGGCAAACATATAGTGGACAACATCATGTTAGTTCAAGAAGCCCTGCACTCTAGCATTCACCAAAAGGACAAAGGTATGATAATTAAGTTAGATCTTGCTAATGCTTTTGATAGAGTAAGACACAATCTTCTTTTCAAGGTTATGGAAAAGTTGGGCTTCACCCTAACCTTTATAAGCTGGATAAAAGCCTGTATTTGTTCCCCTTGGATAGCACCTTTAGTGAACGGTCGAGTGACCAGGTTCTTTCAAGCCACCAGAGGACTTCGTCAAGGATGCCCTCTCTCTCCTCTTCGTTATGCAATCCAGGCCTTGGTTCTTAGCTTCCAATTGGACCACAACTAGACACACAACAATCTTCTCTGCCTAAGGATAGCCCCAGGAGTTAAAGACGTCAACCATGCCCAATTTACAAATGACACACTGTTGTTGGGAGGGGCGAGTGTGCAAACAACAAAGAAATTAAAAAAAAGAGCTAGATAGCTACACAGAAAACTCTGGCAGCATGATAAGCCTGCCCAAAAGCAAGATCTATGGCTGGAACATAACTCCAAGGGAAATGCTGGAAATTTCAAGAGTCCTGGGGATGGAAGGTTGCACGGCCTGGGATGCATTTTAATATCTGGGAGTCCCGATTTTCAAAACCAAACCTTTGGCCTCTAACTGGAACCCACTAATAGAAAAGTTAAAAAACAAAATAAACTCCTAGGGAGCAAGATGGCTTAACCTAGAAGGTAAAGTGGTCCTCATCAAAGCAGTGCTAGCAAGCATCCCAATCTATCAAAGCTCCTTATTACTAGCACCGGTCACAATAATCCAGAAAATGGAAGCGTTGTTCAAAATATTTCTCTGGGAAGGAGGAAACAACACAAGAAGAAAGTTGCATCTAATAAGCTGGGAAAAAGTAGCCAAAACTTTCTCAAAAGGGGGCCTCCAGTTTAAAAATATGCGTATTCAAAATATAGCCCTAGGAATGAAAATTCCTTGGCATTTAATCACGGGGAAATCATCCCGGAGAAAAAGAGCGCTATGGAAGAAATACTTTCGAGGTCCAAGGAAAAAGTGCCTCAATCGTCCAGCTTTAGTGGAGAAAGGATCTCTGATTTTCACCCTTTGCCAGAAGGCATTGCAGTACTTCAGACTGAATCTCACTTGGATACCAGGGAATGGAAAAGAAATCAATATTTGGGAAGACTCAATAATGGGAGACCCACCTCTAGGATCGAATCAGAATCTTAGAAGACTCAAAGAATGGATGAAAACTCAGAACCTAAGCATGATATGGGACATCTCAGTTTGGGGAAATGATGAGCACAAAACTTGGCAAAGGTGGGAAGCAACGAACAAGCCTCTGGATTTAAAAGAAGAATGGGAAAACTTGAC
The DNA here is from genome assembly GCA_032191745.1 of Picea mariana. Classification (NCBI taxonomy): domain Eukaryota; kingdom Viridiplantae; phylum Streptophyta; class Pinopsida; order Pinales; family Pinaceae; genus Picea; species Picea mariana. The sequence goes on from JASDQU010738702.1 coordinate 383,428, forward strand.
TCTCTTTCTGAAGGGAAAATCACTGTTAAAGGAAAGAAAAAAGACAAGAGAGTTTGGGGAGTCTCTTCCGGAGTTTACTCTACAACAATAGGGTACCATCACATAGCAGCAGTCCCCCATGTCCCCCCTGACCCCGCAATCTAGAAAGCAATCTAGACACACAAATCCATCCCTAAAATAGATTTGTTCGTTTGGACCTTGGCACACAGAGGAATCCTCACAGGAGAAAATCCAAAAAGAAGAGGGTGTGAAGGCCCCCATAGATGTCCCCTCTGTACTCAAGAAGAAGAAACAACAGACCATTTTCTCCTAAGTTGCACTTATTCTAAAGAGGTCTGGAGGCTGACCCTGGGGCTTCCTACTCCTTTAGAGCTCCCTCAAGGGGCCACTAGCCCGCTCCACAATTGGAAATCTCTTTATCCCTTCCAAACAACAAAAAATGGTCAAATTTCCAACCTCTGGAGTACTATCCCCAAATTCGTGCTCTGGAAAATCTGGCTAGAAAGAAAGAATAGGATTTTTAGGGAGATCAAAAGTAGCTCTGCTCACGTTGCAACCAAGATAAAGGCCCTTTTTGGGGAAAGTTCCCCCTACTTTTGTAAGGCGAAGAACTCCAGGCCAATAGAGAAGGAAGAAAGACAGTGGATTGACCAATTCAACATCCAAGACCATCAACAACAAACCAACAACAACCCCCACAAGGAAGAATGGGAAATCATAATGGAGGAGAGAGACTTCGAGGACTGGCATAAAAAGGAGAAAATGCATATTTTATTCTTTGATGGGGCCTCCAAGGGAAACCCAGGCTTAGCAGGGGCAGGAGGGGTCTTGGTAAACCCCGGAGGGAGCCCAAACTTCAGCTTTTCTTGGGGACTAGGAACGGAAACTAACAACAGAGCAGAAGCTCTGGCCCTCTAGCAAGGGCTCCACCAAGCTATCAAGCACAATATCCAGGACTTGGTCATAATTGGGGACTCTCGGTTAATAAGTCAAGCCCTAATAAGACGCAAGAGCGTTAAGAATGCCTGGATCCAACAAATGCTGGCGAAAATACATCTCCTCCTCAACAAGCTTAGAACTTATAGAATTTTCCACGTCCTCCGAAGTTTGAACACTAAACTTGATGCAGAGGCTAATAAAGGTGTCCTCTGCAGGACAGGATCCATGCACCTTAACGGAACCATCAATGAAATCCCAATACCGTAAGCTAAGGGGCCGTGACAGAAAGACGACGAAGAGGGGATTTAACAAAGTAAGTTGCCACAGGTTTGGAGGTACAGGTGAGATCCCGAGGCCTGGCAAGACACGAAGATACTATGGAACGCGTGCCAGTCAAATCATTTGGTCGTTGAACCCGCCGGGATCACCCATCACTCCAGCTCAACGCCCAAGCTACCAAGATCGAGCGAATCACTTGGGAGAAGCGGAGGTGATGCTCTCTGAGTTTAAAAGAGGTTGCAGGGAAGGGAATAAGCAGTCCAGGAACCCACGGAGGCAAGTAAGGCATCCTCACAGCGAAAGCTTCATCAAGGACAGGAGGCAAGCACAAGACAACAACTTCTCAGGCAGCCCACGCGAAGCAATGGCGTCCAGCTCAGGCAACACTCCCACGTCTGAGGAATGGCTGAAGGCGCTGGAGGACGGAGTGCAACTCCTCAAGCAGCAACTGCAAAACCAACTTGATTTTCTTGAGAATCTTGACATCGACGCAGGAAGGAGGTTGGAGATGTTGGAAGCAGATATCACTTCCACTAAGTTAGGACTCTCAGAGGAGACTGGGAAACTTCATCAAACCATCAAGGGGCCAAAGCAAGATCTGAAAGATCGGGTAACCCAACTGGAAGAGAAAATGGCACAATTAAACAAAGATTGGTAGCAAGAGCAAATTCAGCCCAAGAAGGATGGGTCCAAGTAATCCGGAAGGCTGCATAAGACTAGGACTGGATCCATAGAAATAACGTTGCGAAGAAGGAATTTTGTATAGAAGCCTCGACATATTTCGAATCTGTTATGTTTAATTCCATATAACTAGGCTGGAAAATGTTCCTCCTAGTCTTGTATCTGGGTTTTTGAGCAATACTCACTCTTTGTGTATCAGCACCTGTGGCTTGCCATAGTTCTTCTTTAATCAAAATCCATTACCCGTTTCTATCAAAAAAAAAAAACACACCATATATACAAAATTTACATCATCGTACTTGGTACTTTTGCAAGTTCACAACTCCTACAACAATTCCAACCAACAATCTCTTGTACCCCTCAACCTGTAAAACGCCAGGAAGTGTACCCCCTTGTCTACAATGCAGTCCCTCAGGCTGTACGACTTCATTTCCAAGGCTCCATCATAGATTGGATAGGAAAATATTTGAGATATGGCTCTAGAAATTCCAGCTGCCAAATCGGGGCCTTGCACACTTATATACAAGTATACATTCAACTTTTCTCAAAATTTTCAAAAAATTGTGGGTACTCCTCCCACATGGTCTCCTCATGCTCCCACATAGCGTCTTCAGGACCATAGTAGTTCCATTGAACCTTTATGAGGTTGATGGATTTTTTCCTAAGCACTTTGACTTTCTAGTCCAGGATGCGCATTGGTTCCACTCGAAATTCCCCTTCATGGTCCACCTGGATCCTGGTCCAATCAATTACATGGTTAGGATTAAGCACATATTTCTTTAATAAAGACACATGAAACATAGTCTGAATTCTCATGAATGCAAGTAATGCAAGCATGTATGCAACTTGTCCTATCTTCTCTAAAACTTTAAATGGCCCACAGTACCTCGTTGCCAACTTTGGATAACTTCCCAATCTTAGTGAGATCCTTTTAGCCTTTATTTTTAAAAATACATGCTCGCCCACTTTGATTTCCCTGTTTGTCTTGCTTTTGTCTATGTGACATTTTTGCTTTTCTTGTGCAACCTTTAAAGTCTGTCTGATATGTACCATCTGCTCTTCCACTTCCTTTAGCAATTTTGGCTCAATAATTTCTTTGTCTATTGGGTTGTCCCAACTTACTAGCGTGTTACACTTATTTCCATACAAGGCTTCAAACGGTCTTATCTTCAACGATGTCTAATACCCATTACTATAAGAAAACTCAACTAGATGAAGGTAGTCTTCCCACTTAGAAGGCTTGTCCATTACATACATTCTCAACACATATTCAATTATCTGGTTAGTCCTCTTTGTTTTCCCATCTAACTCTATATGATAGGTTGTATTGAAATTCAAGTTAGTCCCAAATCCCTTCCCAAAGTTAGAAGTGAACTTGGGATCTCTGTCTGATACTATTGCCTTAGACACACCATGTAGCCGAGCAATTTCCTTCATGTAAATTTATGCAATATTAGCTTCCTTGTGAGTCGTTTTCACTACTTTAAAATGTGCAGTCTTTGTAAGTTTGTCCACCACTACCATGATGGAATCATGTTACCTTGTTGTTCTTTGCAATTTGGTGATGAAATCTATTGACTAGTGTATCAGTGCTTTTACAAAACATGATTCCTCGGTGCTTAACAAATAAAGTGCATAGATAATCGTTATTAATATAAAATATTAAAATTCTAAAATGTATCGCGGTGTTCCCCAATAACAAAGCCCACCGATGCTCCCCCCGTAACAAAGCACACTCGTGCTCCCCAATAACAAAACACACAAGAACAATTGATTTTTAAACAAAACCATAATAATTTAAAAACCATAAACCTTCCACGGTGAAATTAGAAATCAATACAACCCCGATGTGTTATGGTAAAAAAATGCACCGGTGCATCTTACTGACGAGCACACCATTAAAGAGTAAAATAAATTTTTTTATCAAACCTAATCAATGCGCTGAAATATACAACGAAAAAATGAGCGGAAATTTTATGTTTTCAAAATGCATGTGTTTATAAATGAAAACCCAAATCATTATTTCATTCTTTTGCCAAAATTTAGAGGGGAGATTTGTGTAGGAGAGAATTACGAGCAAAGTCTTTGGAGTTGGTAGATTTTTTTGATTCGCCAAATTTACATACAAATTTGCAGAGGAGAAATTTCAGGTATGTGATTTTATTCTATTCTCCATCTAAATCTTTCCCCTATATGATTCAAAAAAATTCCAGTGCATTATCAAAAAATAAAAAGGTTTCACAGTTACATTCGGTATTGGAAGCCCTAGCTTCGTTGTTGTTTTGCTTGGTTTTCCTCTCTATATTTCACAAGTAGAATTTTTTTTAAGCAATAGATTTTATAGGGTTTCTTTACTTATATATGAGGCATTTTGTATCTCTTTCAGTGTGATCAATCATTGCATTGGATCCCAATCTCTGTCTCCATCAAAAAAAAATTTAAACACTTTTGTGGTTCGTTGTGTGCACTATACAAGAATAACACATTGGTGCACATGTTCTTGTACAAGAATGAGGTGTCAATGTTGTTACAAATCATAACACCTCGGTGCTTAAAAAATAAAGCGCATCGATAACTACTATTAATATAAAATGCTAAATGCATCGCAGTGCTCCCCAATAACAAAGCACACTGACACTCCCCCAATAACAAAGCGCACCAACGCTCCCCCAATAACAAAGCACACTAGAACAATTGATTTTTAAACAAAAAATTTAACTTAAGCTGTATTAAAAATTTAATATATTTGAATTATTTGTAGGTTTAAATTAGTGATGTGTTACGGTCTTCCATGGAAATTCCAATGTACAAATGAATGAAAAACCAATACATGTTGGTCGGGATGTCCAAGAAAGTGTACAAGGAGATAGTAAAAGAAATGAACATAACCGCATCATAAGAGGAGCCATCCCAACAATTACAACGTGCATCAAAGGTATGTAATCATTCATTTAATCTTTTATGTACATCAAATTTAATTATCGCATGAAATAATAAATTTCAATTGTTTTGTTGTAGAAAAGAAAAAAAAATGAAACCCATTCAACATATAAGACATGATGACGAGGAATAAAAGGGTTGATCGCAAAGTTTGTGAATACTCACTTTTTCATTCTTGCTTGAAGTTTCATCTTTGTTATGATCTTTATATTTAAATAATTAATTTACACTCATCCATGGATGTCTTCTAATACGTGCTAACATGCAAAGAAGAGGCAACTGAAGAATTGATAGACATTGGGTTAAGTATTGGTTGTGAGGATAAATAATCGGACAACCTGAGTGGGCCTAATGGTTAAGAACATGTGTTTCCTCCTTGGAGGTCACATGTTCAAATCCAGCTTGTGGGGTAGGGTATGTATACCTCTGTAGACTTTAGCAATCAAATCGTTGCATTGAGGGGGTCCCTTGTCCCACAAACAAGGGGGTCTCATACACCAATTTGGTGTCTGGCTTGGTCGTGACCTTAAAAATAGATTATCATTATCATTATATGTTGAAGTATCAAGGTTTAATTGAACAATTTGTAAGTAGCTATGTTGTTTAACTTCCCTTATTTTATAATTAATGGAACAACAAGAAACCTTTATATTAATTATATCAATTGTGCTTTGTCATGGCGTATTAAACATGCAGAAAACAAAGTAGGGAGTGCATCCAACATAAGAGATTTTGAGAGACAACATGCAACATGGCTTCGAAAGAATGTGTATTGTTTATGAAATAGTTGATGCTATGGCACACTTTTTGACTTACACAATCATGTATATTCTACTATATATAAATGTAGATATACTTATTACACTGTATTTTTATGTTTGTAGATGGAACATAAGTCGATCAGGACAAAATTAGGTTAAATAACCAAAGTACAATATCACCTACAAGTAATGAAGAAATGAGGCATGCACGCAACTTGAACGATGATAGCATTTCAAGCAACGTTGAATGACAATAAATATAATTGAATGTTATTGCAAGTTGAATTTTTTGAATATTTGTCTGTGAAAATTGGGGATTTTATTTAATGTATTTGATATATTGTCTCAATTGCACGAGGACATGTTACCAATGAGTGTAACAATTACATATTGGTTGCATTTTGATTAGTGTGGACCTTTATGTTGTCCCATTTTGTATGATGATGGATCACTTATTCATATATAATAAAATGAGTTTCTTATTTTATTGTATGGTCAAATGTTGTAAAATATTGCCTTGTTGATTAATTAATACATGGATGATTTACATTTTTACAAATAACAAAGGTGTAATTGTTGATGTTTGGACAACATCGAGAAGACATTCTCTAAAGATAATAATTAACAATATAATTATTATTGATTATTAAATATAGTATATAATAAGTAAATGATAATAATAACTAGTTATTGATTATTCAAGGGACGCATCCTTTCATGGATGGTCACCTTATGTTCCCTATATATCGAACACTCATTATTGTAATAATATATCGAATATCTCTTATATCTCATATGAATAAAAACCAACATGGTATCAGAGCAGGACTCGGGTAACTCCCTCACGGGAGGGTCGAGGATCCTGAGAGAAGACATTGTGGCCATGGCTCCTAAAATTCATGTTTCATTAGCCTCATGGGTTGGACCAGTTGCTGCTACAGTGAAGGTTGCAGTTCTTTGGTCGGCAAGAGGGGAACCTTGTAAATAAATAAATAAATGATAAAGTTTTAAAAACTGTGAAGCTGATAGTTCACAAATTAACCCCAGAAAAGTTTGATGTTCTCAAATATCAAATTGAGGTGCACACAGCCATGTGCGTCCTCTATATTGCCATAGCACCGCACTAGGCAGAGGCCATCACATGGGCAGTCGCGACTGGCATCCTTGACCAGG
>JASDQU010738703.1:30660-93277 GCA_032191745.1 Picea mariana
TTCATTACTCTCCACCCTAGGGGCAGTCGACCCTGCAGATACTTGACTCATCACATTTGATCTCGATAGTGGAGAACCTCGCCTCCCCACCCTCATTTCTTTTCAAATACCAGTTAAAATTTGAAACATTACAGTCCATCGATGCATCATTGATGAAGGTGCATCCACATGCATCGTGTCCAAATTTGTATGGAAAAAACTTGGCTCCCCCGAACTCATACAATCTGCCATCACCTTAAGAGCTTATGACAGATGACCATCTTATCCTGAAGGGCTCTTCCAAAATGTCCCTATAGAACTTGGGGGTAGAACGATTCTCATTGATATCGAGGTTATCGATGCCCCACTCAATTACAATATCTTGTTCGGTCATAGTTACATGTATGCTATGAAGGCAGTTACTTCTTCTGTATTTCAAACCATGATGTTCCCCCATAATGGGAAGATCATTACCATCGATCAGGTTTCACATTATGAGCCTAACCCTTCTGCCAATATCGATAATATCCTCCCTTTTGTCCACACTAATCTTGATACATACCCACTCATCGAGATGGCCCCCAGAATTTTCAAAGACCCATCCTTGTTAGGAACTTACCATGGTGCACCACTGCTCATTCACCCTTCCAATTAGGTATGTGTCCTCTCATCCAAGGGAACTGACATTGAGGATACCCTTCCTCCCATTGAGGTTTCTCTTGTATCTAACGTCCCACTAGTCACAGAATTCCTCCCTCCTGAATCTCTTGAGAACTCATCAACTCCACTAGTTCACAATTTCACCTCACCCCAGGTCCATATCCCAGTTTGGGAGACATTTCCCCAAGCCATCACTCAAATCCCCTTATTTTACCCTCCACCAGGCGTACAAGCTTTCCAAGTAGTCGCAACACTTACCCTTCCCAATATGGTGCTGGAAATTCTAGTATGGTATCTACATCCACCCACCATGGTCCCTCAACCATCCCTCCCGCCTCAAACCGAAGGAGTTCCGATGCAGATTCCAGTACCTACTCCCACAACACCACCAACATCCCCACTCACTATCACCACTACTACAGCTGGGGGTGGATGTAAAAATAAAGATCCCACCACTCCCCTACCCCCACATGTTCAATTTCCTTGCGCACTATGTGAGAAAGATGGACACCCAACCAAAAAATGCCCATCTCTACCTAGGTTACGTAACCTAATTCAACTCAATCAAACACCATCACCGCTCATCGCTTCATCAAACACTGTCATTACCTCCCCTAACATAAGTAGCAGAGGGCTGCGAACCAAATTTGCTTGCGCCATATGTTCAAAATATGGCCATTATACACACCATTGCCCAGCGCTACCTCAATTCTGATAGATGTTAACATCAGTATGCCAGAGCTTCTAGAAAGAACCCAACCCACCTCCATCATCCTCACCAAATGTCACAGACATCCATTATGTCATGACTTCAGTCAATGAACGTATGATATGCCCTTTCTCTCTCTATGAATCCTTAGATCATTTCACATATCAATGTCCTATGATCACTGAATATAGGCATCGCCAAATGGCCCTTATTCAAAACCCTACACCTCCTCCAGTGTCAAAGGAATCAGTGATTACCCCTACTCCATCTCCAGAGGTTATTCATATATTTTCTCTTGAACATGTGACACTCCCTACTGCTCCATGGTTCTTGGATGATTTATACCTGGATTTACCCCCAAATCCCCCCAATTCGCTTGTTCATTTTCCCACGGAAATTTTATGCCCGACTACCATTTTGAACCCTCAGTATCTCAATATTTGGTTTATGTCGAATGAACCATGGAAATCTCCTCTCTAACCACTATAGAAGCAAGTACAAATGAGGTGGCAATGTGGGCCCTACAGCTATATATAGGCCCCTTTTGCCAACATTCCAGACTCCATTCTGGGAGCTCCAAGCGTCCATTTTTCGATCCATCTTTAGCCACGGGATCAACACCCCACCATCTACATCAAGATAGTCCCTGGGCCATTTTTCATCCTTAGCCCCTGGGGAGCCATTTTTCCATACCTTGCTGAGGTACCCATGCTCATATTCAAAATTATCAAATCAACGGTTATATGTTCGATTATCTTCAGATATTGTTCACGTCGGGTATTTGGTTGTCATGTGTGCAGGTACTTGGTCATCACACACCAGCGTGCCCCTTTAGGTATATAATTGACACTGGCATGTAATCATTCCCTTTGAATCTCAATTGCATCTCCATTCACACCCTCTGAAATTTGCCTTTAGGGTCCCTATATCCGGCTTTGCAGTACTGTCACCTCTGCTTCATTTTAGTACTATCACCCGGTAGCACTCTCCCCCACATGAGCTGTTCCATTCCTAGTCCCCCTTGGCACTTTGACACTCATGTTTTTTTCACCCTTTAGGGATGGGAGTCCTGATATTCTTACACATTTTCGAGAATCAGCCACATACTCCTTCTCCTCATTTTGCTAGCTTTCCCAATGAACTCCCAGGTTTTCTCATCATGGTTTTATTTTGACTGCACCTCCACAGTATCATTATCCATCCATTTCATCCACAGTTAGTTTTCCCATCTGCAAATTTTCCTCCATTCATTTACCTCATACAAAAACTCACCTATGGGGCCCCCACCCTCCACCTGTTCTCCACACAACTTGTGCCCCCACAGGCCAAGCCATATTTCACTAGGGCACCCATTTCTATACATGTACACTCATCCCAAATTATTCTTTATTCTTTTGGTAATTGTACAAAACCTTTTTCCCTTATTTACATAGCTTTATGTTTTCTCCTTTAGTGACCTTCCTTTTCCGGCACAACAACCCTTGTCTCCCTTGGTTGGGGCATTTTTTCACTTCCTTCCATCGATGACTTTATCCATAAACCCCAAGCATATTATAGTCCATACACCTTTTGATCTCTGTGTTTGTCCATTTTGTCACACCTCTGGCACAATTTACCCTCGTCTAGTCGTCCCCTTGACACTAGATTCAGTTTCACGGTTTCTGCCACTCTAGGTATTTCCCCAACCAAGGGAAAGCTGGAGTCTCACTACTCCTGGACTTCGTCCATGTTACTCCTTAGTTCCTGACTTTATCCAGTGTATTTCATGAATCCCTCCGCTTCTCAAAGTCGCGTCTCCCTTTCTGTCGACATCAACATAGTTTCCAGACATGTGACATTATCTTGACTCCCATTCCCTTTACAATGAGGAGTCTTGGACCACATAGAAAGAACCATCATTTCTCTCTAATGTCGTTGACCCCCACTACATTCGACTTCAACAATTTCTCATGCTGCGATGGGTCTTTATTTGCGACTATTGCAGTTGTTTTTTATATTCACCGAAGACCTCTGAACATTGTTAGGCTATCAATGCCTGCAAATCAGTGACACTTCTTAGGTGTCGTCACCTCTTTTCATAGTTTGTTCACCATTAGAATTGTCCTTTTCTATTATCAACATTCCCCCAAGGGCACTGCAGTCATCTCCACCAACACATAACTTCAGTTACTATATTACACATTTTTGAGTTACATGACACGAGCATGGGGCATGCCCACTGTTAGTCTCTAATTTTGTCTTGGTTTAGTGAGAAACCCTTGTCCTAAAACCTCCATTACCCATTCTTCATTTTCCATTTTCAGTTATTTTCCATTTTTTGATTTTGGTATTTTGTGACTTGCATTAAAGTCTTTGATGATTTATTTAAGTTTGATTTTGAAAAGACATTGTTTAAGATTGAGGTGTCTCCTTATATGCCATTTGGATTTCAAATTTTCAAGTTTTGTTAAGTTGTTAAATGTGCTACGGGAATAAACCTATTCCCGTAGCGCCAAATAATCATGCCATGATATGCGCCTGCAATCCCGATTTTGTTATGATGACATGAATCATGGATTGCGAGTCCGTATGCATCCATGAAAGCTTGGAAATCATTTCCAAATCAGACGGTTTCAGAATTTAATTGCTGTGTACGCGCGCATGACTCAATTCAAATTACATGTTGCTTGATGATCATTATATGTTACCTGTTCGAGTTGGCTTGTTTCAGGCTTGCAGTGAGGAATGCAGGTATCCATTAAAAGCAACATTATACATTAACAATTGCAGGTGCCGAATTTGGAACCCAAAGACGACAGCTGCAAAATTGTGTTTGATGGCGCTAAAGAGGAGCGGATAGGTTGACAGAATAGAACCAGAAGGTGCTGAACTTCTTGAATCCTATCCTCAGATGGCTCAAAGGTTCAAAGACATCGGGTGGTTTGAGTTTCTCACCACTTTTCAGGGTTACGATGAGCAAGTTTCCATGGAGTTCGCTATGAATTTCGATGGTCATGAGGTCGAAATTGGTAAGATGTTAATGCTGGTAACAGAGCAGACTATCGCAAAGGCTTGCAGGCTCGTGGTTGGAGGGGAAATATGGTGGAAGAAAGGGTACGTGGTTACTGAATTTGTAAATCAATTCCTCCTTCCAGATAAGCAGAATCCAGATTGGAGAAGGGGAATACCTCGCAGCTGGGTTCGACCCGAATGGCACACTGCTCTAGTTGTAATTCATAGGTACATCACCTACGAAGGAAGGTTTTCATTGGTCTATATCTACCATATCAGAATACTAATTCACTTAAATGGTGATTACCCTTTAAATCTCCCTTATTTTCTGCTTAAAAGCTTGACCAAAATGTCCAAGAAAGTGCAGTTACTTTCTACCAATGCTAAAAATAGTCTGTTCCATCAAGTTCTGATTAAAACCCTAGTCATGTCTGCTTTGAACGAATTACAAAATCCTTGAAGCTGGCTCACGCAATCCTTAAACCCGATCACTCATTCCAATAAGCAGAAAAAAGGCAGAGGGAAGAATACCATCACACAGAGTCGAGATATTGCTAATGAAAACCCTGTGAAACATGAATCTTCAGATATCAAGGTGACTAGGAGGAGAAGAAGTAAAAGACCTAGATGGGAGCCCGAAATTGAAACGTTTCCTGAGGAAGATGTTAAAGTGGAAACACATTCAGATAATGATCTTGTTGCTCAAACTACAGTCAAGTCTGAAATGCCATCAACCAGCAAGAGGAGCGTTGCAATCAAAGGAAAAAAGGTTAAAGGTGTGTGTGTATCAAAAAAATCTCGAAGAAATTCTACCAGGGTTACCAACAATTATCGGCTGAAATCAAAGGCAATGTTCAATCCGTCAATCAAAGAAGAAAACACCATAATCATAGAAGATGATTCTAAGGATGTTGAAGCAAGTATTAGGAAAAGGGAAAAAAGGACCCTGTTGCCCAAGAAATCTATCAGCAAAAGAAAAGGAATACTTACACCACCTACAGGCCCTGTAACGAGAGTTTCAACTAGATTAGCAAAATCCAAAGAGATGGCTAAAGGCATCAGTGAATTCCCTGAAGAAAAATAGGATTACTTGGAAGACTTAGATCCCTTACCAAATGTACCTGGAGCTTTAGATTCATCAAGTTCCTAGGAAGAACATAGTTCAGAATTAGTCTCAAAGTACTAGGTTAAAGCCAAGGAACCTAGACCTGAATGAAATTGCACCTTCTGAAGAATGCTCAGGATTCAGAGTTAAGATTAGAACTGATAAGGAAAAGATCAAAAAATTTCAGAAAACAATAAAACAATTAAAGAAGGAAAAGGCGCAGATAGAATAGTGGAATGCTCGCCAGCAAGAGAGGATTCAAGGTCTTAAAAAGAAGAAGAAAGAGCAAAGGGAATTGCTTAAAGAACTCAGGGAAATTAATTCCAGACTTTACTGACACAATGTTGTGCTAACTACAAAGCTCAAGAAGAAAAACGCCAAAGCCACTGCTGTGATCATATCTTGAAGGTAACATGGAGATTTGTTACAATCATGTTTAAATATTTTCTAGGAAATATGGCAAAAGCCTACTCGTTTTGGTCAATGAAATGCTAAGACTTCGATCTGTTTTACAAAATCAAACAAAATTCCTATTTTGTAGAGTCAAATGTAATGCTGGCAATATTTGCTATATTAAGCTGTTGAGATGTGATCTATTTTGGGGTAGTAGAAGCTCTTTTTGGGTGAAAAACATTAGGAGTTGGATACTTTTTTATTCTATTCATTAAAGGTTTTACTAGATGATAGGATCTGGAAGTTTTTATAGATAGTTTAAATAGATTGAAGAGAGACCATGTTCAGGTCAAAAATTTGGAGATCCAGAGAACCTTTTTGTGGAACTTATTGTAAAAAGGAATTTATGTTTTGTTGACACTTAATAGCAAAGGCATATGGATGGTTAGACCTTCTTTTTTCTACTCTGTTATTTCTTTATTCATGCTTGAATTTATTATTCAGATTGCAATGCATTTTTTATTCTTGACTGCTAATTTATACAGTGAAAATTTTGTTGTAGAGAGAATTTTCAAGTTACAGTATCAAGCTGATAGTGTTGTTTCTTTATGATATAATGAGTCAAGAACTTATGTGAAGTTGAAAAATTGAATACTTAATATTCCTTTTTCTTAAATTGGTTTAGTCCATCTATGTGTCTACCTATTATTCAGCCAGTGGGATATGCTATGTTTTGATCTTAATTTTCATGTTATGCTGTAATCTTGACCCAGTTTTCAACTACCCTACAAAAAACAAATTATAAAACCTTAAAAATACTTAGCAATAAATGAATGATGCCCTATATTTCCCTCTCATAGTCAAGTGCAACTTTAGGGACTAACACTCGCCTCGTTTGTACACAGTTTTATTTTTCACACCTTGTGAAAGGTTTTGGGTCCTACAGGTTCCCCTCCCCCTCCAACGGGTCGCTCTTGAGACTCTCATTATTGCTCTTTCTTACAATAGTACTCTCAGTAGAAGAAACATTGATGAATTTTGGCTATACTTATGCTCCTAACCTCATCCATCAGGGGGCATCTATTATCATTGAAATTTCATCCGCAAATAGTTACATGAATCCAGCATCTCCAAGCAGCTATTAGTTCACCCATGGACCAAATTTACCAAAACTAATTTCCAAAAGGCCCAAAACTATACAACCAGTTATAAAATTTAGATGCGCTATGACTATACAGGGCGTGCGCGCACATGCGCCATCAAGAAACACAGGAAAATAGCACATGCACACGATGCACAACTATGGATGCTAAAAGCCACGCACACCTGAGAACGATGCATTTATGATGTTGGTCGGCCTCCCACCCACTTTGTAATGTCCCCCACCTCTTGATAAAGAGGTATTGAAGAGACTAAATGGCTTAAGAATCCCTACTAGTCCATAGTCTCACACTAAGGGGAAAGGTCAACTAGACTAAGGTTATATTCTTAAGTTGACTTGAGGAAAAAGGTAAGAAAGGAGTAAAAGATAACTCAATGAAAGAATAGAAGAGATGGAAGAGTTAACCTTGGGATTTAATCTAACTCAATAGAGAAATAGAAGAAAAGGTATAAATAGGAGGCTGGGGTGCACCTTTGAGGCATTCTGGATTTTGGTATTTGCTTGTTATTTCTCTTGAGCATTCAGTTTGGGGGTTTTGCTATTACAAACCCTTGTGAGAAACTCAGTGGTGAAATATCCACTCACCTTGTTCCAAAGATTGGTCTCGGGGATGAAAGACTCCACCCACACCATTCTACACTCATCACATATTCACCAATAGCTTTAGAAAAGTAACAGGGCCGTACTGTTCAGGAGTTTCCAGTAAGGGCGCATCATCATCTAAAGGAGAGTTCGATCCAGCTGATCAGAAGAGATGTTGGGAATTCCAACACTTGGGTTTTACTTGTAGGTGCTCAACCATCACTTTGAGGGTTTCTTTGAAGAGTTATCATCATCATATCTCTAGATATAGTTTGGGACAACTTGGAGGCTAGGAGGATGTCCTGTGATTCAGTATTTCTTAAATATAGGGAGATCTACCTAGAATCTGAATCTGAAACTTCTCCCATGGGGTTTCCATAGCCCAATCTATATTCCTGGAGATTTTCAGAGAATTTGGAAGCCTCCTTCATTAGGGTCGAGTTATCTAGGGTTCCAGGCATCTAGGAGGGTGCAACTTCATTAGAGAATTCAGTATTTGGAGGGGTTGGCCTTAGCATTTTGGCCTGAGACTTCATGAGGGAGATCTTATCACCCTGATCTATCAGTTGGTATAGTTTGGGCTCATTTGGAGTCTTCCTTCATCAGGGCCGATTTATTGAGGGTTTTAGCCTTCTACTGGAGAGTGGCATCTTTAGCTGGAGGAGTTGGCATCCATACGGCTCAGATCTGTTTGTATTGACCTTCATTTCTTATCTTGCCTTTGGAGGCTTGTTTTGTATTAGTGGGAGAATTTTGTAGCAGCTCGTATCTATTATCTATTGGGGCCATCTTTGGATTATTCCAGATCTACTCTTTCTATTGTATCTGATTCATGCTTCTTAGAATAAAGGTTAGATCTATGCTTGTGTTTTCTATATCTTGAATATATTGTGATCTTGCACATGTTGGATGAATCTTGTATAATAACCATTTAAATAACTGGAACACTACAATAACCACTTGCACATCAAACACGCCAGTGGTAGTTAGTGATTCCAAGAAAAAAATTGGCTTGGGATCATTACAGTGGTATCAAAGATTTGATCCTCCAAACCTGTGGAGGGATCGACGCATGCAGAGGTACAGTGGAATCTTTATGGGTAGAAGGAAGAAACCAAGCAGTGAGACAGAGGCCGAAATGGAAGGGTTAGGGGATGACCATGAGCCTTAAGGCTTGGCCTTCTTGGCAGTCGAATTTGACAAGTTCCAGCAGACCATAAATCTCATAGAGGGCAAATTGGTCCACCATTTATAGGAGAACCAAGAAACCAACCTAAGGGGACAGGCCAAAATCTCTGAAACCTTGAAGAAGGTTGATGAGAATCTGAGGAAGATTGACGAGAACCAATCCCAGATAATTGATCTTTTGATGCAAATGACCCATCAAGGGAAGGACCCTAAGACATATGGGAATAAGGTGGCTAGTGGATCCGGTGGATTCCATGGTGAGATCAGATATAACCCGGAGAAAGCTCCCAGATCCGAAGGAAGTCAGGGAGGAGGCATGTCCAATGGGAATATGGGTAGCAGGGCCAACCCTAGGCCATACATGCCCACGTTCACAGATGAACAACTAGGCCGAAATCTGGGTAGCAGGGCTAACCTAAGGCCATACATGCCCACATTCACAGATGAGCAAGTGCAACGGGAACAGGTGGATGATTTTGTTGAACAAATGGAAAGATGTACCAAGGAGTACTACGGGTTGGATATGACGATTCAAAAGAAGATGTCTCTGGATTAGTATTTCCAACTCAAGTTTAGAAATAATCCTAGGCTGAACCACAGGAGCAGTTTGAGTTTGAACGAAGAGCAGGGAAGATAGATATTCCATACTTTGATGGTACGACCAAGATGACAGCACAAGCATGGGTGCAAAAGCTGGATACCTACCTCCAGCTTAACCCCATGAGGGATATGGAAGCCATCAAGTTTTCCACTATGTACTTGGATGGAAAAGCTCATGATTGGTGGTATCATGGACTCACCACACTAGGCCACAATAAAATAATATCCTACCCAGAATTTACTCAGAGGCTCATTTATAGGTTTGATCAAGGGGATCCTGAGCTACACTTCTGGGAGCTCACACAGCTAAATAAAACTAGCATGGCTGAGGTATATATTGAATAATTTCATAGGTTGGCAGTGATGGTGCAAGAAATTTCTCCAACCAGACTCATGATGCTCTTTACTGAAGGGTTGATGGAACCCTTGAAGGGTTTGGTAAAGGATTTCAAGCCTACCAACCTACATGAGGCTATCTGGAAGGCAAGGGACCTGGGGCCAGCTGCTAATACAAAATTCATACCCAGACCACCTCTTAACAATGGTAGAAAAGACCAAAGGCCTCTAATGAACTAGGGAGAATGTGACCCAAGGGGTTCTGGCAGGGACCGTGGCAGAGTGGATGAGAACACCAGAAGGGAGCTGAGAAGGAAGAAACTTTGCTTCACTTGCAAAGAACCATGGAACCCAGCACACAAATGCATGGGTCGTGGTAAAGTGCACTACATAGAGGTCACTTTTGACAACGAGGAGGAGGAGGTGATTGGGCAGATACAGAACAATGAGGCCAAAACTATTGAGGTAGTAGAAGAAGAGATCACAGGACATGAAGGACAGGAATGTATGGATACCTTAGCATCTATCATTGGAGTGCCCAATTATAACACCTTCTAGATGAGGGGGGTATTTCAAGGACATAAGGTATTGGTTCTGATTGATGGGGGAGCCTCTCATAACTTCATCGATTCAACATTATTGAAGAGGAGGCACATACCCACAGTAGAGTTTGAAGGGTTCAAGGTGGAGGTAGCACGTGGAGGCACTATGCCTTATGAAAAATACATCCTTGGCATAAAGCTTACCTTGGGTAGGCATGAGCTGGTATAGGACATCTATGTTATGGACCTTTTGGATACCAACATCATCCTTGGTGTTCAGTGGCTGAGCACGTTGGGTCCTATCACCACCAACTACAAGACCATGGAGATGTCATTCACAGAGGAAGGTGGACGAAAGATAATGCTTCGGGGCATGATAGGGAATGCTGCAAAGGTGGTCACATCCAAGAGGATGGAGGCCATCTTCCGAATAGATGAGATAGTGTACGCAACATAATGCAGGATTTCAGCACATATGGATGAGAAGGGCAAGGTTCACTACACCCCAAAGATCAAAGAAATCCTTGACAAGAACCACAAGGTGTTTGGACCGATTCTCCCAGGGGTACCACTGGATAGGGGGTTTGAGCACATTATTGAGCTAGAGGAAGGATCCAAACCAGTCATTACCATACCATACAAACATCTAAAGAAGTACAAAGGTGAGATAGAGAAGGCCATCAAGGAACTTTTGGACATGGGGCACATCAGACCAAGCACTAGCCCTTTTTCCTCTTCAGTAGTGCTAGTGAAGAAGAAAGATGGCACTATGAGGATGTGCATTGACTTCAGGGCCTTGAATAAAAAGACCATAAAAAATAGGTATCCAATACCAAGGACTGATGAGATGCTAGACGAGTTGCATGGAGCTATCTACTTCACAAATATTGACCTTTGTTTTGTCTATCATCAGATCAAGATGAGGGAGGAGAAAATATCAAAAACAGACTTTAGATGTCATTACGACCACTATGAGTTTTTGGTGATTCCCTTTGGGTTAACCAACGCCCTAGCCATGTTCCAATATTGTATGAACCATGTGTTCAACAGGCAGTTGAGGAAGCATTTGCTAGTATTTTTTGATGACTTTCTCATTTACAACAAGATGTGGGAGGAGCATCTCAGACATGTGGATCAAAGTTTGACAATCATGGAGGAACAATCACTATATTGTAAGGAGTCCAAATGTGAGTTTGGAATGACAGAGGTTCTTTACTTGGGGCACATCATTGGAGAAAAGGGGGTACAAGTACATCAAGAGAAAATAAAATCCATCATGGAATGGCCTACTCCTAAGACACTCACATAATTGAGAGGATTTCTGGGCACGTGCACGTACTGCAGGAAATTTGTCAAGGGATTTTTTCAGCTATGTGAACCTTTGAATGATTTGACTAAGAAAGGAGCCTTCAAGTGGAATGAGGAGGCTCAAATGACGATGGACAAGATGAAGAAGGTAATGAGTACGTGCCCAGTCCTAGCCCTTCCAAATTTTAGCCTACCTTTTACCTTGGAGTGTGATGCCTTAGGAGAAGGGATAGGGGCCGCACTAATTCAAAATATTCATCCGCTTGCCTATGAGAGTCGAAAACTCAGGGGTCCCGAGCTACTATACAAAATTATGACAAAGAAATGATGGCTATCATGCACGCACTAGCCAAATTCCGACAATATTTGGTATGTGCGTGGTTTGTGGTCAAGTCAGATCATAACAGTCTCAAATACCCATTGGAGTAGAAGGACTTGAATGAGAGACAATATAAATGGGTAAGTAGAATATAGGCCTATGACTTTTACATTGAATTTGTCAAAGGGAAGAACAATGTGGTGGTTGATGGATTATCTAGGAGGCCATCCATCTTTTCCGTGACAGGGGTATCAGTTGACTGGAAAGACCATCTGGTAATGGAATATGCAAAGGATTAGTTCGTGTGTCAACAATTGGATGGGCAGGTACAAGATGATAATTTCAGGGTTATAAATGACCTCATCTACTACAAGAACCACATATTTTTGGTTTTTGGATCGGCCTTCAAAGCCAAGATATTGCAGGCATACCATGACTCAACGATGGAAGGACACCAGGGGATCAACAAGATGTACAGGCAGGTGAGGTAAAGGTTCTCATGGAAGGGCCTCAAGGAGGACATGATAAAGCACATCAAGGAGTGTACTACATGTCAGGAGAACAAGGATGAGCACACACACCCAACAGGACTACAACAACCCTTACCCATTCCAGAGTACAAGTGGGAAATCATATCCATGGATTTCATCACTGGGTTGCCAAAGATGCAAGGGAAGGACTGCATTTTTGTAGTAGTGGATAGGTTGAAGAATTTTTCACACTTCTTCGCCATAGCTACCGACTTCAGTGCAACATAGGTGGCTGAACTGTTTTTTAGGGAGATTTTTAGGTTGCACATCCTATGCAAGACCATTGTTAGTGACAGGGATAGCAGGTTCGTGAGTACATTTTGGCAGGAGTTATTCAGATTGGTTGGTATGGCCTTGATCCCTAGTACCAGCTATCATCCTCAGATGGATGGAAAGACCGAGATAGTCAACAAGTGGGTGGAAGAATACCTCAAAAATTATGTGGCAGGGCAACATAAAGCGTGGGCCAGATGGTTACACTTGGGAGAGTATTGCTACAACACCACCCAACATATGTCCATAGGCATGCCACCATTCAAGGCCTTGTATAGCTATGATCCTTTATCTTTTGTGGAGATTTCTTTCGGTGATAGCCGGGAACTGATGGTACAAGATTGGATACAACAGAGCCAATATATTCTCAGGGAGTTGAAGGATCATCTACAGAGAGCACAGAACCAACAAAATATCCAAGCAGACAAGCACAGAGTTGATCGTACTTTTGAGGTTGGTGACTTAGTCTATCTAAGTCTCCAACCATACAGGTAGGCTTCCATAAAAAGAAGCGAAGCAGAGAAGCTGCAACCATGTTTCTTTGGGCCCTACAGAATCAACAGGAAAATAGGGGTCATATCTTATGAGCTGGAGCTTCCACAGGGTAGCAGGATACACAACGTCTTCCATGTCTCCTGCCTCAAGAAAGCCATAGGCCAACACATCACACCCATTGAGGTATTACCTCCCATGGATGAAGAAGGATAGCTTGTTTTGATTCCGAAGGAGATATTGGAGGTCCGAGAGAAGAGGCTCAGGAACAAAAGTATCAAGGAGTACCTGATCAGATGGAAGGATCTACCCATTGAGGATTCTACATGGGAAAGTGAACAAGTGGTGAGAGAAACAGGTTTGGAATTGCTTGAGGACAAGCAATTTCTAGCAGGGGAGACTATAATGTCCCCCACCTCTTGATAAAGAGGTATTGAAGACTCAGTGTCTTAGGAATCCCCACTAGGCCATAGTCCCACACTAAGGGGAAAGGTCAACTAGACTAAGGTTATATTCTTAAGTTGACTTGAGGAAAAAGGTAAGAAAGGAGTAAAATATAACTCAATGAAAGAATAGAAGAGCTGGAAGAGTTAACCCTGTGAGTTAATCTAACTCAATAGAGAAATAGAAGAAAAAGTATAAATAGGAGGCTGGGGCGCACCTTTGAGGCATTCTGGATTTTGGTATTTGCTTGTTATATCTCTTGAGCATTCAGTTTGGGGGTTTTGCTCTTACAAAGCCTTATGAGCAACTCAGTGGTGAAATATCCACTCACCTTTTTTGAAAGCTTGGTCTCAGGGATGAAAGACTCCACCCACACCATTCTACACTCATCACATATTCACCAATATCTTCAGAAAAGTAATAGGGCCGTACTGTTCAGGAGTTTCCAGCAAGGGCGCATCATCATCTAAAGGAGAGTTTGATCCATCTGATCAGGAGAGACATTGGGAATTACAACACTTGGGGTTTTACTTGTAGGTGCTCAACCATCACTTTGAGGGTTTCTTTGAAGAGTTATCATCATCAGATCTCTAGCTATAGTTTGGGACAACTTGGAGGCTAGGAGGACGTCCTGTGATTCARTATTTCTCATATCTAGGGAGATCTACCTGGAATCTGGATCTGAAACTTCTCCCATGGGGTTTCCATAGCCCGATCTATATTCCTGGAGAGTTTCATAGAATTTGGAGGCCTCCTTCATCAGGGCTGAGTTATCTAGGGTTCCAGACATCTAGGAGGGCGCAACTTCATTAGAGGATTTAGTATTTGGAGGGGTTGGACTTAGCATTTCGGCCTGAGACTTCAGGAGGGAGATCCTATCACCCCGATCTATCAGTTGGTAGAGTTTGGGCTAATTTGGAGTCTTCCTTCATCAGGGCCGATTTATTGAGGGTTTCAACCTTCTACCAGAGCATGGAATCTTCAGCTGGAGGAGTTGGCATCCATACGGCTCAGATCTATTTGTATTGACCTTCATTTATTATCCATCCTTTGGAGGCTTGTTTTGTATTAGCGGGAGAATTTTGAAACAACCCATATCTATTATCTATTGGGGCCATCTGAGGATTATTCTAGATCTACTCTTTCTATTGTATCTGATTCATGCTTCTTATAGTAAAGGTCAGATCTATGCTTTTGTTTTCTATATCTTGAATATATTGTGATCTTGCACATGTTGGATGAATCTTGTATAAACACTGTTAGCGTCAGAAGTCACTCCTGGATTGCTAGTAGGAGCAGAGCCCAACGCCCATCAACTTTATGTCATGATTTTTTTAATGGGGTGATCAAATGGATAATGGCTCAAGATGATATAGCTTTAACTCAGGAAACTAGGCCTGGAATGTAGAAAGAAAAGGAGGTCTTGATCCAACTTCTGTCAGTAAATGATTAAGGATGGTAGATGGAATACTTGTGAGAGGGTGAGTAAGACTGCCTCAAGCAATAGGCCTTCAGAAGATTGAGGATGAAAAACTCAGGAGCCAAGATCCTCTTGGTCTAGAGCTTTAAGGAGCTGAGGGGTGACTTGACTGAATCTTCAATTCCAAGTCGTTCAGTGCTAAGAAAATCGCAGGAACCGATTAGAAACCATGTAATTGTTACAGTGATCCAACCTACATCATCCTATAACAACCACAACTCGACTGAATCCTCCAATTCCGAGTTGTTCTAACACAGTATACAAAGATATGGAAAAGAAACTGACATCCATAAAGAAAGAAATCTCAAATGCCTTCTATATTAACCAGAGTGACGAGCGCTTCATCAAAACTTTTCAATCGGGAACTTTGCTCAATCATCGATAGATTACAAAATACAAAGACTCAGTTTATATACTCAGAGAAAATCACCTAACATCAGCGTCCTCAGTCATCCGAGGCTTGGGGTCCCTTCAGCCAAATTCAGGCGGGAATTCTTTGTCAGATGTCACCTTAACTGCGCGTGGCTCCTACAAGGGAAGTATCTGAGCCATTAAGTGCCGAGCTAGCATGTGCAGACCTGCTCCAGCTAGTTGAGAACGCGGTGTAGCTTCTCTAGAAAAATGGGTACACAGGACCATCTCGAGAAGACCACTCACCAGGCCCTCAATACTTCGCAGTTAATGAATGAGGAGAGGTTTCAACCACCCCTTCTTGTCTTCATTTACTCCAAGTGAAGACCAGGATCGAGGTTAGGTCCGATGGCAACTGGAGGTCAGGATGGGCCTCTTTGCAACTGAAAGCCGACACCTTTGGCCCCCTTTTTGCGCAGCTCCTTTCTTTCCCGAGTGATCACGGGCTGTGACCCTGTGCTTATTCCCAAGGTGCTTTCGGCGTTCGTGAATATGAGGGAGCTTCTCCTTGCGCTTTGAAATCGTGATGGGCGAAAAGGCGGGGAGCCTAATCATGCACCAGGTGTCCCCTTTAGATGGATGGCTGAGACTGCTCATTGATATTGTGAGCCTGCCTTTGGGTGCTCTCGACGCTTCGGGGTTCAGGGTTTTGAAATGTACAATGACATAAAACCTTCACCCCTTGAACTCGTGACTGTCGAAACGCCGACGCGACTGGATCTTGTGCCACGCGTCCTTTGGATGAATGACTTCTATTCTTCCCTGCATACAATATGGGCGCGATCTATTTGCGCTAATCTTGGCACAAACTTGCTATTTGTGATTTCCCGCTGACCACTGATCTGCTCTTATGAAAGGATCTATACTGTCGACAACATAATTTCGCCTTCTTACTTGCCAGGAAACCCAAAAAAATGAGATTTTCCCGTGTCGCGCTTGGGCGCTTTTTGTGCAACTTGCAGACCTGATCGATTTCTTGCTTCAGACAAGAAATGTTACTAACATTAGGCTCCATGGGGGATAGAGTCATCCTTGCGATGCTCTAAGGACTCATTTGCAGTTCCAGTGCCTTCTTGTTGGGCTATGGAGTCATTTACTAAGCCGAAACAATAAAAATCAAAACAAAGAATTAAAAGGACAATATTTACAAACTAAGGAGCTTCCGAAGGCTTAGACAAAACATTTCTTAAGAAAATGCCCATTCACTGGGCTGTTGAAAACTTCTTCACCCTCCAAATTTTGCAACCTGTACGTGTTATTTGAGAAAACTTCATAGATTTTGAAGGGCCCGATCCATAGGGATTCAAATTTTCTGTGCTTGCCCTTGTCTTTCTTAGGAGCATCCCATTTCAGTACTAGGTCTCCTATCTGGAACTCCTCCTTCTTGGCCTTCTTATCGAAGATCTGCTTGATCCTTTGCTGATGGTCCTGAATTATGTCCAGTGCCTGCTCCCTGGCCTACTGGGCCTCCACTAGCTGATGAATTCTTCTGATCATGTCATTAGGCTCCTCCTGATGATCCTGGAGGAATTTTGCTACAGGAATGGCTAAATGAGAAGGGAGAACAGCCTCCGCTCCATAGACTAATTGGAAAGGAGAGACGCTGATAGATCTCTTCGTGGCCACTCGATTGACCCATAGAGAAAACTTTAATCTTGAGTGCCAAGCCTTCTTGTTGTCTTCCAACAATCTTTTAATGATCCTTATCAAGCTTTTGTTGGAGGATTCTGCTAAACTGTTTCCCTGTGGATAATATGGGGTGGAGTGAATCAGTTTGATCCTAAACTGCTCACAGAACTTGGCTAATGGCTCAGACCTGAAAGCGGCTGCATTATCAGTGACAATCTTACTTAGGCAGCCGAACCCTTGTGATGAGGTCCTCCAAGAATCCAATGATTACCTTGTGGGAAGCACTCCTGGTAGGGATAGCTTCAATCCACTTGGTAAAGAAATCTGTAGCAGTTAGGATCCATCTGTGCTACCCAATGGAAGCGGGGTGAATTTCTCCAATGAAATCTAGGCCCCACTGCTAGAAAGGTCCCGAAACAACCACAAGATTTAGCGTCAAGGACTTGAGCTGTTGTTTTCCTGCGAACCTTTGACATTGGATACAGGTTCTAACTCCTCTATGGACATCAACGAACAAGGTGGGCCATTAGTACCCAGCTTTGAGAATTTTGTGGGCTGTGGCCTTCCAGAAATGGTGCCCTCCACATAGGCCACTGTGAAATTCAGCCATGATCATATCGACCTCTTGTGAATTCATACATTTTAAAAGCACCCCCAGGGGGTCTTTCCAGTATAAAATTTGATCGATAAGGCAGTATCTGACTGCCTTGAGCTTCAGAGCTCTAGCTTTGTTTCTTTGCAGGCCGTCTGGAGGCCACAACTCTTGCAGAAAGTATATAACATCCTCATACCAAGGACATCGAGCCAATGGGGGCTCCTTTCGAGGGTCCATGTCAGACAACCGACCCTACTGGATTCATGAGCATTCGTTGATGAAACTTATCCCCAAATATTGGAGATTGGCTTCAGCCAATAGCTTGGCTAAACCTTGACCTTTGATCAATTTGGTAGGCTTTATTTCCAGGTCAAACTCCAGAATCTTGGCTATCCACTTACTCCTCCTCCCGTCTATGTCAGGCTGAATAAGAATGTCCTTAACAACAGCTGAGGGGACATAAGCTATGATTTTTGACTGCAGGACATAGATTCTAAATTCCTTGAGGGCCTTTACCAGTGTGTAGGCCTGTTTTTCCATAGTGTCATACTTGACTTCGGCATCCCTCAATGCTCAGCTGAAATAGGCAATAGACTGCTCTAGCCCATCCTTGTTTGTCTGTATTAAAACAACATCCACCGTGTCGGGTGAGGCAAAGAAGAAAATAAGGAAATCCTTTGAGTAGTCAGGACTAATAAGCACAGGGGATTTAGTCAGGGCCTTCTTTATCTGCTCAAAGGAGTGCCATGATTCAGAAGTCCACCTCACTTCATTTCCTTTTCTTAACATGGCTATTATGAGTTTTACCTCCTCAGCAAAGTTAGGCACAAACCTCCTCAGAAAATTTATCTTACCAAGGAAATATTGGACCTCCTTCTTGGACCTCGGGATTGATAAGGCTTGTATTGACTCAACTCTGTTAGGATTGATCCTTACTCCTTCCACTGATACTATGTGGCATAGCAACTTTCCCTCCTGCATGGCGAACAAAGACTTCTTAGGATTTAATGAAATGCCAAAATTCCTGCATTTCAGAAAAACCTTCCTGAGATGACAACAATGTTCTTTATCAGATTTCGAAAACACTGTGATGTCATCCAGATAGATGACTACAAATTTATCCTTTTCCCCAACGAAATCTATGTCCATGGCATGTTGAAACGTTTCCCCTGCATTCATTAATCCAAACGACATCTTGGCATACATGAATGTTCCCCATGGAGTGGTAAATGTCGTCTTTTCCTTGTCTTCAGGCAGAACAGAGACCTGATTGTAGCCATAGAAACCATTAATCATGGACATCCTGGAAGCTCCTGTTACCCTCTACACTATGTGTTCCATCTTTGGTAAGGGGTAGATATCCTTTCGTGAGCTCCTGTTCAGGTTTCTGAAATCTACACAGAGCCGGATCTCTCCATTCTTTTTCCTTACTGGCACCAAGTTGGCCACCCACTCTGAATATCTCAGCGGTACAATGATCTGAGCTTGAAGCAGCTTCTTTAATTCCCTCTCCATGATAGGTAACAACATAGGATTGATCTGTCTCAGCTTCTGCCTAAATGTCTTTGCCTCCTCTTTTAATGGGATTTTATGCTCGATGAAAGAAATGTCATATGTTTTGAGGTCTTCGTAGGTCCAGACAAACACATCAGCAAATTCCCTCAAAAGTCCAATGTATTCAGACCTCTTCTCCTCTGTCAGAATTCTTGACAACTTGAAAAACTTGGGCTCACTCTCAGTCCCAGTGTTGCACTGAATAGTACCAGTGTCATCCTCCGAGGTCTCCCCTTTTAATGATACATCATTTCTATCAAAAAGCCTTTCCAATGGAACCAGCCCCCTCGGAATATGATTGCTGGGGAGTTGCACAATGTCATTCTTTTCTATTTTACTCAACAAGTTACCCTCATCAAGCCCTTTCTCAGAGAAAAAATCTTGGTCGATATGCATTTCTGAAAATTCCTTGACAGTCTCCAAGAATTTCTTGATCTCGAGATCATCCTCGAATACCTTCCAGTGTTTGACGTTGTCAGGTATGGAGGGCATGTATCTTACTTCCACATCATATTTGAATTTGGGCGGCAAGGGTACTTTGAAATTGCTTGCTGATGTAGCCAAGGAGTCTGCCACTGTGTTCTTCTCTCTTGGGACGAAAGAAATGTTGAATGCCAAGAAGAAATTGTCAACTAGGTCCCATACCTCATTTCTGTAGCTTCTGAGTCAAGGGTGCTTAGCCTGATAAGCATTTCTGATCTATTGGACCACCAACTCTACATCTCTGAACACTGTTACTTCCTGAATTCCCATTTCCCTTGCGTCTCTTAGTCCTAGGATACGAGATTCATACTCTGCCACATTGTTGGTAGCTTCAAATTCTAATTTGTATGATAGAGATATGGTTTCCTGAGTGGGTGACACAAAGACTACCCCAGCTCCAGCGCCTTCCCTGGAAGAGGCTCCATCAAAGAACATTTTCCAAATGGTGGTGATGGAGGGAGGACATTTAGGGGAAATGGTGGGCTTCTTTCTGAGTTTAAGAGGAGGTTTGGGAGCATTGGTGAGTTGAAACACACTAGAACCTAAATCAGTGTCTAAGGCAAAAATGGGATGGTTGGTAGGGTTGGCCTCATCACTGATTATATAGGCCAGCTGGGCTTCCCTGTATAGTAGCATATGTGAGGTCCATCCGCAAAGTTCCCCCCAGTCTTTTTATCCAAGATCTTGATAATAACATTCTGAACTTGGGGGGTACATCAACCACTACAATATCCATGACCACACTTTTCATGGGCAACTGAAACAAGTTCACGACTAGGTCTTTGATAACTCCTAGAGATTGAACCTTTCTGGAGTCAAAGGAATAGAGGTCATGATAGGCTCTGGTGACTTCTAGCCCTAACTCTTCCATGACTGTTTTGGGCATGAGGTTGTGAGAAGCCCTCGAATCCATCAAGAAGTTATGCAGTACCTTGTCATGTATGTTCAAGGAAGTGTAGAAGGGAGGGGATGAGTCATTCTTGTTTTCTACCATAGGACCTAAAATAACTGCAGGCCTTTCTTCTTGCAAATTGATGGAGTCTGTGGGAAGGAATGAGACCTCAGACTATAAAAGCTTGGAAAAGTTCTTCTTGAACCCTTCATGTTTAATCAATTCGGTTAGGGGCACAGGGATTTTGATCTTTTGAATTTCATGCTCAAAATTAAAATAAGATGTAAGCTTTGGGGTTTCTCTTATTTCGGGAACATGACTCTGGACTATGGGAGAGAGGGGTCAGGGATTCTTACCTCTGTGACTGTCCGCTACTTCATTAGCAAGTTTCTCTGTTCTAGTGGACTACTCGGGAACATTAGGTACTACTGTATTTTTCTTAGACCTCAGATCATACCTGCCCTGGCTACCACTAACCTTGTCTCCCTTACTCAGTTCATTTAGCTAACTATCCATGAGAGACTCCTCATATGCTGATTGAGTGAGATGAGGAAAAGGAGGAGTGTCCCCGAAGCAATGGATTTCAGGGTCAAGCTCATATGTTTCCCCTTCTTCCCCCTCAGCCACAAAATTGTTTTGAAAAGGGGCCTAAATTTTCTGATCTTCTCTGTCTCTTCCCCTCTCTCTTTGCACAGTCGGGGAGGTAATGTTGTTTGGCCTCCTAAAACCTCCTTTTTTTTCGGCGTTATAAGGGCCCTTGTATGCTTGCCTCCCCTCCACCTTCATTCTCTCCATCTCTGCAGATAGAGACTTCACCATCTTGGTCAATTCATCCATCTGAGGGTGGGGCACCGATGGTCCATAAGTTGAGGTTTCCGACCTTCCCTTTCTTCTGTCTGCGTCGGCCTTGTTCCTCAGTCTGTCAGCTGCTAATACATTGGATTCCAATTCTATGGCCGCATCTTGCATTTGATCTAAGGAGGTGTCTCTTCCTTCCCTCAACAAAAGACAGAAATCAGGGCCAAACACACTAGCATAAGAAATTTTGGCCGAGGCTTCTGAGGGCTTTATTTCAGCAGAAATTTTATTATACATCTTATTATATCTTTTGGAGAAGTCAGCGACAGACTCTCCTTCCATCTTCTTCAAAGACCCAAACTCTGTCATGTAATACATGAAATCTTTCCTATCACCCCATTGCCTCAGGAAAACACTATCCAGGGCTTCGATCCCAGCAATAGATCCGGGGGGCAATCCTCTAAACCATTTCCTCACCTCGCCATCCAGGCTCTGGACAAAGACTCTCATCCAGACATATTCATTTTCAATGTTGAGGTTGTCTGCATAACTGTAGAAAGAAGCCAGGTGCTCTTCTGCAGTTATGTTTCCTTCCCCAATAAACTTGGGCATATACTTCAAGTAGTCTCCAGTAGGGAGAGGATTCATAGGATGGGGTAGGATTAAGGGAGCATATCTGGCAGCAACTATGGTGTCCATTCTATTCAGAGGGGTATTAGTACAAGCCATAGGAATATTGGGTGGAGGAGAGCTTGGAGGAGAAGGAGTTCGCAAAGGGGCTACTGGGAATGAGTCTCTAAGTGGAGTAGGAAACAAGAGGGGATTTAAGGAGAAGGCTAATGAGCTCAAGTCAGCAGGTGCTGCTCTTTGCCCAGGAGTAGTAACAGTAACAAGAGGAGGAGTAGCAAAGATAGGGGTGGGGAAATATTCTGTAGTCCTGGGTCTACGCCAAGGTACAACTTCATAGGAAAAGGGAGTGACAAGAATTTCTCCCTCCAATCCCAGACCAGGAGGGGAAAACTCAGCAGGAACACTCCCAAAATTCAGGAAATGGGAAACCTCAGAAAGAGGTCTATTAAGAAACTGAGGAGGTGAAAATGGAGCTCCTACATGTTGGTTGTGGAGCCTGATTATCTTCCTGATGCAGAGGTTCTTTGCTTTCAGCCGTGTCTATACCCCATGAAGTATTTANAGGAAGGACCTGGCAATTTCTCTGGTGGACGTAGCCCACACTGGGTGAACCACGTAAATCTGTGTCTCTCTTGTATTGTGTGTCTTCTGTGTTTTGTTTCTGCATTTGTTTTATTTTATTGCTCCGCGGTCCTGTTTTTCTAACACTACAGAAGGAGATGGTGGGTTACCTGGTTCGGTGGTGGAAGCTTCTTCTTCAGGGGCCTTTCCTTTCCTGAGAACCACCTCTGGATCAGCTTCAGGTGTAGCTAGAGGTAGTTGTGGATGAGACCGCGTGTGTCTACCTCTGAAAGCCACAATTAACATGGCAGGTTTGCCATAGTGGAGTCGTCATAATGGAGTCACAAGGTGCACAGTAGAAATCTTCAAAGGCTCTGATACCCGATGCACCTTCAGAATCAGAGGCTCAATGTCGTTCAATCCTGGGGAAAATTTTCAACTTCGTCCCTAGCAACGACGCCAGAAATGTTAGTGTCAGAAGTCACTCCTGGATTGCTAGCAGGAGCAGAGCCCAACGCCCATCAGCTTTATGTCACGATTTGTTTAATGGGGTGATCAAATGGATAATGGCTCAAGATGATATAGCTTTAACTTAGGAAACTGGGCCTGGCATGTAGAAAGTAAAGGAGGTCTTGATCCAACTTCTGTCAGTAAATGATTAAGGATGGTAGATGGAAGACTTGTGAGAGGGTGAGTAAGACTACCTTGGGCGACATGCCTTTGGAAGCTTGAGGATGAAAAACTCAGGAGCCAATATCCTCTTGGTCTAGAGCTTCAAGGAGCTGAGGGGTGACTTGACTGAATTCTTCAATTCCAAGTCATTCAGCGCTAAGAAAATCACAGGAACCGATTAGAAACCATGTAATTGTTACAGTGATCCAACCTACATCATCCTATAACAACCACAACTTGACTCGATCCTCCAATTCCGAGCTGTTCTAACACAGTATACAAAGAGATGGAAAAGAAACTGACATCCATAAAGTAAGAAATCTCAAATGCCTTCTATATTAACCAGAGTGACCAGCGCTTCATCAAAACTTTTCAATCGGGAGCTTTGCTCAACCATCGATAGATTACAAAATACAAAGACTCAGTTTATATACTCAGAGAAAATCGCCTAACATCGACATCCTCAGTCATCCGAGGCTTGGTGTCCCTTCAGCCAAATTCGAGCGAGAATTCTTTGTCAGACGTTACCTTAACTGCGCGTGGCTCCTGCAAAGGAAGTAGCTGAGCCATTAAGTGCTGAGCTAGTGTGTGCAGACCTCCTCTGGCTAGTTGAGAACTCAGCGTGGCTTCTCTGAAAAAATGGGTACACAGGACCCTCTCAAGCATACTTCTCGCCAGGCCCTCCATACTTCGCACTTAATGAATGAGGAGAGGTTTCAACCACCCCTTCTTGTCTTCATTTACTCCAAGCGAAGACCAAGATCGAGGTCGGGTCTGATGGCAACTGGAGGTTAGGAAGGGCCTCTCTGCGACTGAAAGCCGACACCTTTGGCCCCCTTTTTGTGCAGCTCCTTTCTTTCCCAAGTGATTACGGTTTGTGACCCTATGCTTATTCCCAAGTCACTTTAGACGTTCATGAATATGAGGGAGCTACTCCTTATGCTTTGAAATCACGATGGGAGAAAAGGAGGGGAGCCTAATCGTGCACCAGGTGTCCCCTTTAGATGGATGGCTGAGACTACTCCTTGATATTATGGGCCCGACTTTGGGTGCTCTCGGCGCTTCAGGGTTTGGGGTTTCGAAATGTACAATGACATAAAACCTTCACCCCTTGAACTCACGACTGCTGAAAACCGACGCGACTAGATCTCGCGCCACGTGTCCTTTGGATGAACGACTGCTATTCTTCCCTGCATACAATATGGGGGCGATCTATTTGTGCTAATCTTTGTGCAACTCTGCTATCCGTGATTTCCCACTGACCACCGATCTACTCTTATGAAAGGATCTGGACCATCGAAAACATAATTTCGCCCACTTACTTGCCATGAAACCTGAAAAAATGAGATTTTTCCGTGTCGCGCTCGGGCTCTTTTTGTGAAACTTGCAGACCTGATCTCTTTCATGCTTTGGAAAAGAAATGTTACTAACAAACACCATTTAAATAACCGGAACACTGCAATAACCACCTTCAAATCAAACACACCAGTGGTAGTTAGTGATTTCTTGCGACATCACAAGCTATATGCCAACTTGGAAAAATGCTCCTTCTACATGGACAGGGTCCATTACCTAGGATACATCATTGATAAGCATGGTGTACATGTGAATCTAGACAAGTTCCAAGTCATCCGTGTCTGGCCAACCCCAACTACACTCACTGAGCTTCAGAGCTTCTTGGGCCTTGACAATTTTTACTGCAGGTTCATGTTGGGATTCTCCCATATTGCATGGGCCCTCAGCCAAATAACCAGGGGTGGTGGTAAGGAGAAATTTGTGTGGGGCCGGTCCCAACAACAAGCGTTCGATGATTTTAAGCAACGTTTGTGCTCAACCCTAGTATTTTCACTACCAGACCTACAACAACCCTTTGAGATCGAGACAGATGCTTCAGACTATGCTGTGGGTTCCGTTCTCACTTAGCACGGCCTACCCCGTGGCCTATCATAGTGAGACACTATCATATGTTGTCCATAAGTAACCTACTTAAGATAAATAAATGTACTCCATTGTGAAAGATTGCCGCCAGTGGAGACATTACATTCTTGGGAAGGAGACAATCATCCACACTAATCATAAGACACTGTAGTTCATGCAGACACAAGGAAAATTGTAGAATGACCGCCATCAAAAGTGGTCCACATACTTGCATCAATTCCACTTCAACATCAAGTATAAAATAGGAAGAACCAATCGTGTTGCTGATTGCCTCAGCAGACCGCCAGTTGTAGCACTCACCATGGTGCTAGTCTCTTTCCACCATGAGACCTCTAGATGGCCCCAACTCTATGAGACAGACCCAGACTTCGCTACCACCTACCAAATGTTGGGTGCAAATGTAGTTGTCGATAATTTCCATCTTCAAGATGGGTTGTTGTGTCATCTGGGCCATATCTATGTTCCATCAAGTGAGCGAGTGAAGCTGATATGGGAAGCCCACTATATTCGGGTGGCAAGACACTTCAGCGTCGAAAAGACAGTGGTGATGCTACAAAAACATTTCTACTTGCCGAATCTTCGATAGGACGTCAAAAAGTATATCAAGTCCGGCACTGCCTGCACTATTGCCAAACAAACCACTAAGAAACAGGGCCTGTACACCCCTCTTCCTACTCCTGACAGGACATGGGAATCCATTTCAATGGACTACATGTCAGGCCTCCCATTTACCAAGCGGGGAAATGACTGTGTTTTTGTGGTTGTTGATCGCTTTTCTAAGATGGCAATTCTGGTTGTCTGCAAGAAGAACATCATGACAGAGGGCACTGCCAAGCTCTTCTTTGAACGAGTCTAGGTACATTTTGGAATCCCACAAACCATTGTCTCAATTCAAGAAATTTGATTTCTCAGCACATTCTGTTCGAGCCTCTGGTCACTGTTGGACACCAAGCTCACCAAATCCATGGCTTTCCACCCCCAGACAGATGGCCAAACCGAGGTCGTAAATTGAATGATTGTGCATATCCTTCGCATGTATAATTCAAAGCACTCTCGCACATGGGATGAGAGCCTTCCCTATGTCTAGAATAGCTATAACCGAGCCCTGCATATCTCAACCGACCACATCCCCTTTCACCTGGGGTTGGGATTTCAACCATTGGGTCCCATAGATGTTGCACTTTCCCTTGCGGTCACCTCGACTGAATCATATCCTACTCGAACTAAAGCTGACAAAGCCACCCGGTTCATTGAGTAGATCCATCACATCTTCCAACAGGTTCAAGATATCATACAGAAGTCCAATGAAAAGTACAAGAAGCGCCATGATCAACATCGGGTGCCACATAAGTTTCGGGTGGACGAAAAAGTTTGGTTGCACTTGTAGAAAGAATGCATTACAGGATCCCATCGGAAGCTTCACCCACTCCGTTATGGGCCATACACCATCACCAAGTCCATGGGGGATAATTATTTTGATCTCAACATTCCTTGTTTCCTTGGTTTGCACCCAGTGTTCAACGTGGATCTCCTTCGCCCTTATTTCCCACCATTATTGGACACCTCAGAAGTAGCAGAACAAATGAAACCAATAGAGCTCAACCTTGACTGCATACAATAGGAATCCAATGATCATATTTTGGACACACATATCAAGGGCATTCGACAACAAAGGATCCATCTTTATCGAGTTGTCAAAGCAGGGCAGCTCTTGCACCAATGCAGGTGGCTCACCCGGGGCCAAATTCAACATAAATTTCCTCATTTGATGGGGGAACTCAACACAATGGATACCATTGCTTCCTAAGGATGGAGGATTGATATAGGTGGATATCGGTGGCCACCCACCATTTCCAACTTGCTCAAAACAGTTTTCTGTTAATTTTGGTAATTTAATATTTTTAGCAGTTTTTCATTTCCAGAGCCGTTTTGAGGCCCTAGAAGATGTTTTATGGGAAAATAGTGAGAAATATGGAATTTCCTTCGATATTTCCCCCCAAATTAATCTCCTCTATGATACCTTTCCAATGGGATATCATATGCCTAAAACAAAGATTGTATGCAAAACTTACGACCCCGAGAAGTTGATGTACTAACTTACCCAAACGGGGCCCACATGACTTTTGGCGCTTCATCTCCTAGGGTTAGGTTTTTGGATGTCTAGGGTTTTTGGAATTCCTGTTTATTGTAAAAAGGCCTTCAGATCCTCATTGTAATCATATTCTTGTGAATGAGCACAGTCGTCACATCTCTTCTCAGAGATAAGTAGCCACCATTCCAGCAAGCTTGTTTCCGCTACATTTTACAGTTTCAACTTATTTCCTTATTGAATAGAAAACTAGTTTTACTGTATCTCTGTTATTTTGTGTTAAGAACCTGTTAATAATCTGTAGTCATTTCATTCTGCTCATAAAATCCGGATCACATGAAATTGAATAGAGAAAACACAATAAATAAATGCTAACTATAAAATCACACAAACAATATAAATCCAAATATGACTGATTAACACTAATACTCAAACCTAAGAAACACAATCAGTCTGACGTGTAAAGGCATACTAGGAAGTGAGCATAAGAAACAATTTTGTATTTCAAAAGTCAATGAGACACAAAACAAGATGGTAGTTGGGCTGCAAACAATGGCGACTCATTCAGCAAAGCAGTTATCTCTGATCTGTCAAATTTTCATCTTAGGGAAGAAAAATAAGACTTGGATATGATTTTAAGCTTCTTTGAAACAAATCCACTTTAAGATAAAAAAATAATAAGATTAGCTCAGATTTAAAAAATAAATAAATAATTGCCACGATTATAACCAGAAGAGAAGAAATGGAATGATTTTATAGGGGATTATATGCTGAAGGTGTGTTTTGATCAAAGGGTAACGATGTCTATAAAAAAATGACTTCAATATCATTGATAGAGCCACTGATGCTAGTAGGATTTCATAGCCTCAACATGGATGTCATTTAACCCACTCAAGTACTTTAATCCCATCTAATATTGGTCTATTCATGACATATATACTCCCATAGAGAGTTTACTTATAAGAACATACTTGCTATCTCTTAAGCCTGACATTGATTCACTGCCAGCATGCCTGTTCAATACCCTGGCGAAGTTGCCTTGGTATCATGAGTGCATTTACCCACTGCCAACAGGCTTGTTCGGTACCCCGACAGGTTTACACACATTTCCCACACTTAAGTGCTTTCAACCCTCTTATGCCATTTATAATGATATAATTTAGAGACTTTAAAAATGACAAATAGAGTGGGGTGATACTAGAGATTGATTATATGACAGGTATATTACTGATCACCATTTATTTTCTTTCATAACTAGAAGTTTTGTCATGGTTTAGATATTTTAGATTTCAATTAAGAAATCATATAGAGGATGGGGAAGCACTTAAAAGTGATCTTTTAAGAACATGGATGGTGTAAAAGGTCTAAAGATAATTGTAATTCCCAAATATCTCGACACGTTTCAGGGATAATAATCTGACAAAGACCGTTTGGGATTTCATAGTACTCAATTGATCAATTACCTTAGTTGAACCTTAGTATCAGAAATTGTTCAAACTGTTTCAAATTACTTTTCCAATTATAAGTCTTGCAACGAACGTTCCGTTTGACAATTGTTCTTGGATCATAAATAATTCAATCAGACATAAGAAATAGAAAATTTCAAACACAACAATCAAAGAAAGCAAAACTGTATAGTACATGGAATATTTACAGAATGTTCGATCTCATTTGATCAAGAAAAATACTTTTTGAGGGTCTTCCCATTCACTATCAAAGTGCCTATTTACCCTTCTAAGTTTTGCAGACGAAAGGAGCTAGGACCCAATTTTTCTACAATAACAAATGGTCCCAACCAGAGATTTTGAAATTTGGTGTGTTCCCCTTTATGCTCATGTGCTTTATCCAACCTGAGGACCAGATATCCTACATTGAAGTTTCTATTGGAGGATGAAATTGCGTCAAACTAATTGTTGTTCTAATTTTTGTTTAGTTTGAATTCTGGTTTCTTCAAGTTTAAGTAAAGCGTCTATTCGACTTTCCAAGGCAGGACATTCTTCCTCCTGAAATTTTTGAGATAAATGAAGTGACAGTAACATGACATTGGGAGGAAGAATAGATTCTCTTCCATACACAAGGAAGAAAGGGGAATTACCAATGGATGCCTTTGGGGTGACCCTGTCAGCCCATAGTGCATTATACAAAGCAGTGTGCCAATTTTTATGATTATTCGACACTGTTATTTTTAGGATTTTAATCAGATTTTTGTTTGTTGATTCAACCAGACCATTTCCTCGGGGGTAATAACTGGCAGAATACTTTAACTTGATTCCTTTTTATAAATCATAAACATTCATTTCCAATGAGGAAAAATAAGAAGTATTGTCGAAAACTAGACATTCCGGTATCCCAAAACGTGTGATGATACGAGAGTTTAAGAACGAAATCACCTGATTAGTGTTGAGTATTATTAAAGGCATGGCTTCATACCACCTGGTAAAGTAGTCTGTTGTTGTGAGAATTTACTTGTGCTGTTGTGAAGAGGCTGGGTTAATTGGATCTATGATATCTAGACCCCATTTCTGGAATGACGCATCAATTGTAACAGGTTGCAAACAAAATGTAGCTTTCTTGACTCGTCCCACAACCTTTTGACATATTGTGCATTTGCGGGCCATGGCATGAGCATATTTAAATAGCGCGGGCCAATAGTACCCAACTCTAAGGAATTTTTGAGTGGTTGTTTCACCACCAAAGTGACCTCCAGCATAACCTAAATGTAATTCAGCCAAAACTTTTTCAGATTCTTCCTTTTCTAGGCAATGCAACAATATACCATCATTATTTTTTTATTTTTTTATTTTATTTTTTTCTGAAAAGCACATCATTTATTAATTGAAAAGGGGCAGATATGAGACTTAGTTATCTTCTAATTTTGGGATTGAGATTTTGAGGGGTGCTTCCATGTGTCAAATAAAACTTAATATCATTATACCAAGAATTCAACATGGTTTATGTGCAACAGATTTGTGTTTCATGATGCAATGACTCATCTAGTTCTACTAGTTCATTGTCAGATAGATTAACTGAATCAACCACTAATTTGCAAAGACCTTGATGCCTAACAATTTGTGCTGGTTTAATTTCGATATCGTATTCTTGAAGAGAGGTCATCCAATGAGCCCTCTTTTCCCCAAGCTCTTTTTGAACTAATAAATTTCTCACTACAGGGTAAGGAACAATGACTTTAGTTCTGGATTTCAAAAGATAAGAGCTAAAGTGTTTTATTGATTTAAAAATAATGAAGGCTTAATGATCAACTGTGGGATAATTTAATTATTCTCCTTTAAAGTCAGAACTCATAAATAAAATGGGGATTTCATTATTATCATTGTTTTTCTGGGTGAGTACAGTAGTGTATGATCTATCTGACGCGAATGTATAGAGAGTAAAGTCTTTGGAAAAATCAGGGCTCATCAAGGATGGAGCTTCTGTTATAGATTTTCTGATGGACTTAAAATCCATGTTTTTTTGTGATCCCCACCTAAAAAATGTCCTTTTTTATCATTGTTTACAGGGGTCTAACCATCTCAGAAACACTAGGAACAAAATGTCTGACAAAATTTATTTTACCAAGAAACGATTGCATGGAATTTTTGGACGATGGAGAGGAAATATTGGCTATGTCTTGAGTTCATTATAGATCTATCATCATTCCATATTTTGATACTATGAATCCAAGTAAATTTCCCTGATCAACAACAAAAAATGATTTCTTGGGGTTTAGTGAAATACCATACTTACGACAATGTGCATGCTCCTGAGGTGAGATAAGTGGTATTTTGTGTTCTTCGAAAATATGGTACCATAATCTAAGTATGCCACCACTGATTGATTTATAAGTCCTCAAAAAATGATATCCATGACCCTTTGGAAAGTGGCCCCAATGTTAATTAGTCCGAAAGGAATTTTGCGATAAGCATAAGTGCCCCAAGGGGTCTGGAATGTAGATTTAAGCTGATCTGATGGAGACATTAGGACCTGGTTGTATCCTAAAAAATCATATAATAATGAAAGTCTTTTGAATCTAGATACATGTTGTAAGATTTTTTCCATGGGTGGAATGGGATAATTGTCTTTATCAGAGGCTCGGTTTAAGTTGCGGAAATCGACACAGATTTGTATTTCTCCATTCTTTTTTCTTACCAGGACTAAGTTGGACACCCATTGGGTGTGTCAGACAGGAAATATGATCTTAGATTTTAATAGCTTATTCAGTTCTTTTTTTACCGTGGGATCTAACTTATGGTGCATATTCCTTAGTTTTTGTTGAAATGGTTGGGATTGAGGCTTCATGGGGATTACATGTTGTATTATGTTTGGATCAAATGTTTTTAAATCATTGTATGTCCAAGAGAATATATCTTTAAATTCTTTAAATAATTTAATAAATGCATATCTTTCTTGTTGAGTATATCCTTTTCCCAAATTAATGTTTTGTGGGTTATCATGCATTCCTAAATTTACAGTTTCATATTGTAGCGAGAAACTATTCGTTTTATAGTTAACCACTCCCCTAAATTTGTCATGAAAATATAAAACTTTTCTAATCTAATGATAGATTTAGGGATAGAGTTTACCATGTCAGATGAGTTTTTAGCTGAACGAGGATTAGATATTATCGAAAAGTCGCTGAGATTTTCATTGTTATTGTTTTCATTAATTACAATGTCTTGAAAAGTGTCTTCCATATGCAGAAAATTTATGATCTGTTGATCATCATTGAACGCCCTCCAATTGGTGATATTGTCCAGAATGGACGACCATAACATTAATTCAACAGAAAATGAATTAGGAGAGAAGCCTTCAGCTAGTAATAACTTTGATTCTATATTTGCCAACAAATCTGCTTCAAAATTACTAGATCTAGGAATAGAACTTATGTTAAAAGAAATAAATTTATTAATCAAGTTCCATACCTTGGTCTGGTAGTTTTCTAGGTGAACAGATAGACAATGGATAACATTTTTCACCTGTTTTACTACAATTTTTGAATCGCTGAATGCCATTAGGCATTGGACATCAAGGTCAATGGATTTCTTGAGTCCCTACATGAGAGCTTCATATTCTGCCGTATTATTCATACAATCGAATTCTAATATACAAGCAATGAATTTCTTATTACCTTTAGGGTCTATTAATAAACAACTAGCACCAACTACTTCACATGATTTTGACCCATCAAAGTATAAAGACCAAATTTCATCATTCTCACCACTATTTACAATATTTACATCATTTTTAGGGTCTGATACCTGAGTGCAGACTGACATTTCAGATTCTTGATTCGGGTCTGCAATAGTAGATAGTTCAACAACAAAATTACCAAAGAAAGTGTTCATACCTTGACTTTCTAATGCATTCACACTGGGGGAAAAAGGTTCATTTGAATCATTTAGATCTATAACAATGTATTTCAGATAGCGTTCCCTATTAATTCTAAGCTTGTTTGGCTGACCATTTACTGGTAACCATAAGTGAGACCAATCTATGGCAAAATAACCATGCAGTTGCTCAAACCAATCTCTGCTAAAAAACATGCCATATACCTCTGGAATATCAATGACTTCTATGTCGATTACCTGGTGCACTTTCGGGTTAGATGATAATATGATCAATACATATTTAAGCTCACTGGCCACTTTGACATTAGTTCTATCCAGCTGAATGATTTTCAAATAAGAAATTTTAACGTCATCATTGATATTTTGACAAACTGATAAAGGCATCACATTTGATGAAGCCCCATAATCCACCATACAATTATGCACATTTCTATTGAAGATTTAAAATGTTAACAAAAATGGTGGTAAATTTTTTCGTGGTGTGGGAGAAGAAGTCTGTTGATTTTTATCTGCTATATATGAGGTTATTTTATCTAGATTTCCTACACTTTTATCTGGAGTGTCCTTCTTTTTATTATAGTCTTTATGTACTTTTTTGTCTACGACATCCTTTCTTTTATTAATGCTATTTTATGCCGATTTTTTGTCTAGAGGATGTTTCTTTTGATTGTTATCGGCTATGCTTTTTAGAATTTTATCTTGGATGGGAGGAAACTT
The DNA here is from genome assembly GCA_032191745.1 of Picea mariana. Classification (NCBI taxonomy): domain Eukaryota; kingdom Viridiplantae; phylum Streptophyta; class Pinopsida; order Pinales; family Pinaceae; genus Picea; species Picea mariana. Next base: position 64,068 of record JASDQU010738703.1, read on the forward strand.
AAGAAAATTGTAAATTGATATATTTTCTTTTAATCTCTTAATATCCTCAATAGGATCATAGTCTAGATCAAAGAAATCATAATTTTTTGTTGTTTCAACCTGTCTTGATTGTTTTGATACCGTGTTCTTATTTTCTGTAGGTGCGGATTTGTTTTTATATTTAGACTGACTTTTACTATGAGTATTATAAGGATGTTGGTTATTATGGAAAGTTTCTAAGTTATCTTGAAAAATACTATCCGAAAGATGCCCAAAAATTGGGGGAGATGAGTCTCCTTCATCGAGTGTTTCTTCATCCTCATTTTCTACATGATTTTGATGTTCTGGTGGGACAACAACACAAATATTATCTCTGTCCAATATGGCTTGTATAGCATGGTTTAATCCTTCTAAACTCAGACCTTCAGCCGAAGGGTTTGATCTATTTGGAGGGTTTGGAAGTAGTCTTCTAAAAGGTGATTGATAATTTCCTTTAATTGAAGATCCTTCCTCTACATATATTTTCAAATCTATAACTTGATTAGATAAATTTTGAAAATCTTTATGTAATCTCTCCAAATCTAAGGGTTCTTGCTCTTTCTTATTTGAAGGAGGTCAGATGAGAATTTCTATTTTGTTCTTAGAAGAAGAAGTTGATTAAGCTTTAGGGTTTGTTTTATCCTTCAAACCAAGAATGTCCTTTTCAATAAGGACTTCCTCTTCAAAAAATTATAATAGAGTATTTTTCTCAGAACTTTTAACCCACATAGTTGTATTATGATGTAGGGCTTTAGCATAGTAAGCGATAACCAAGTTTTCATCAGGCATGGAATCTGCAGGGATATTATTTTTAAGAGTAAGGAATCTCTAATTAAAGTCCTTGACTTTTTCTTTGGTATTCATTTTCATGTTGGATAATTCCATAACTAGAACTTCCGGAGATTTGTCATCCTCAAAATTTTCTAAGAAAAAGGATTCAAACTTATCCTAGGAGACAATAGTTTGGGGTTGTTGTGAAAAATACCATGTAGAGGCATTTCCTTGAAAGGTATAGGGAAACAACCTATAAATGACATCTTCATGTTCAACGTTTATCATCCTAACAACCAACATGAATTTTTTTATGTGATCCACGACTAATTTCTTAGAATCGAGATCAAACTTGGGTAACCATTTCTCAGGATGTTTGGGTAAAAGATGTTGAGGTCCTGGTATTGCCACAACATATTGGTCAAGCCAAGGCCTGGCAGGGTTATTTTGATTAGCCTTCAAAGCTTGATTCTGTGAAGTGTTAGAGGTTTGAGAAGATTTGGATGATGAAATGTCCTCGTCGGAGGACTCTCCTTCTGATGGAGGTGGAGAAGGATCAGGTGGTGAAGGAGAAAGTCCAGATCCCCCAACACCTAGACTGAGTGCTTCCGATGGATCAACCAAGATATCACGGAATGCGTAATTGGGTGTACTAGTGGCACGATTATTTTCTTCTTGATTGGAAAAATCAAGGGGTCGATGTAATTGTTCACCAATCTGTCTCAGTCTGGCCAAAGTTCCTTGGGTTCTTATTATTGATTGATGAGAGTTTTGGATAATATATTGCACATCAATTTCCTGAAGAAGTGGTGTTTCAGGTTCAACAGGAATAATAGACTAGGCTTCAGATGTAGTAGTTGTCTCAGGTACAACAACGAAGTCTGAGCGACTACGAGTTACAACTGGGGAGAAATTATTAAGAAGTGTCTTTTGACCACCTGGTGCCATTAATATCCAGTTGGACCTCCTTCTAGCACCATTTGTTGATGGGCATATGTGAACATAGCGTCAACGAGAAGGGAAAGGTATGGTTCGAGGTTGTCTAAGTAACCTAATCCATTTAAAGATAACCTACCCTGATGGGTTTTACGGCTCCATTCGTCGATGAAAACACTAAGGTAAACTCCGAAATGAAAAATAAAAAATAATTGTCTACCTACATGAAATTAATATATACATTCACTAATATATAAATATTGCAAGCCTTTATATACAAGATATATAATATGCATATATACATATACAAGGTTTATATATAGCCTTGTGAAACTAAGTGTTAAATTTTTTTTTGAAGTATTAGATAAACATACAAGACTAACTATGAATAAAGAAAATCCACACAAAAAAAGGAATGAATGCTAATTGTATTGTTGTAACTTAACTGAACAAAGAAATTTAAGTTTAAATGTTAATTCTCATTCACTCAATAAAATAAACAAACTAAACTAATAAAAGACAAACTAACCTATTACTGATCAACAGCTAAAATTGAATTCTAATTGTGTCTTCCTGTAGCAATATTCTCTTGCAACTGGCCTATTAAATATAAATCTATGACATATGGTTCTTATATTTATGATACCTTAAAGATATCAGAGAAAAGTCACTTTACTCTGACATTTCAGATCCCATTTATAATACAAAAAGACAACTTTGTGTTTTGCTAACCCCAGGTGAGGATATTAATAATCCTTTATATGAAGAAACAAATTTATCAATTTTATAAATGGATCTGTGCAAATCTAAAATATATAAATAAACTCAATACATATTTAAGATTCGCCTCACATAAATGCAATCACCTGAAATTATATGATTTTGGGATTAAGAAATAATAAAAGATTGGAAAAATTAACACATAAATAATAGTGGTTAATCATGCAATGATCTGGAAGACTAAAGCTAGCTCAAGTCAATACATAATCAAATACTTGGAGAAATATAAATCACCATACCCAGATTATAAAATATGCACTAAAATATTTAACTCAGAGGTCGAAAGCCTTGGATAAAGTGTAATTCCATATTTCTCAATGAAAAATTCTGTAGTCCATATCTCCCCCCAAAAATAATCCTTCTGTTGTCAAGTCTTAACCAAGTATGTAAACACTAAATTGATCCATTACTCATCCCACAATATAGAGATAAATCTTCCGAAAATAGAGTCTTCAAACCAAATTCTAACTTAGGTTTATGACAATAATGTTTGTAACAACTTAACAAGAGTTTGTTATAAAAACTTTCAAAAATACTTTCTTCATTGTTTGAAACATAAACTATTTGCAAATAAGAAACATTTTATGATTCTCCAATGAGCCAACAACATATAAAATATCTTTCACGCTCCTTCTTGAGACCTGTAAACAAAAATAATAAAATAAATCTAATTAAAAAAAACAAATCTCATAAACAAATTTTAGACAAGATACAAAATCTATGATTCTGTAGCTAGTTTAATTATTGTGTAACAAACCATGCTTTAAAAAACCAATCAAAACAATTAAAAAAAAACACAAATTTATTTACCAAATCAAACATTTGAAAAATAAAAATTGTGCATTTCTAAACTCACAACAACATTGATATTAGTCGAATGATTAATGATGATATCCCCAGATTTTATGAACCTTTTGTTTGCCTGAGGAAGAGTTTGCTGCAATTGATATATGAAATCCCGATTTTCTCTTTCAAGATCTATATTTTGCATCAACATATGATTAAGATGCATTTGCAAGTATGAGATGTCTTTGTAGTATCTATGAATCCATGTTAAACATTCATCATAATATACAGGTTCCATATCTAGGAGAGGTTCCTTATAGCCTGAGTCTGGGGACTTTTCCTGTGCCATCATCATCTTTAAATCATTCTGGATTCTCGTGAATCCCTCACATTTCTAATGGAAAAAAGGTAAGTTTGAAACAAAATCATATCGTGGAGGATCATCCTTGTCTACATCCGAGCTTACACTCTCGACAGAGTTTAAGTCTTCTATTATAATCGTTGGAACAAGATTACCCCCCTGTTTCTGTTTGTTCCTTGTCATTATTGACAGGATTTGTCCACTTCTTTTATTTCTAAAATCAGTATCACAAAAATCTTGCTTAATTTGTTTTCCCTGCCCTTTAAATCTGTCATTGACTACTGGTATCAAAGGCTGTGAGTGTCCAAAAACATCTAACAAACCATCCCTTCAACGACTGAGGACCTCTTCTAAGGGTTTCTTCAGCATAAAATCACATTTTTTGGATGCCATCTTGGTTATAGAACAAATCTCGGCTTGATCAATGGGTGGAATGTCAGAGTCATTTTGGAATTGAACTTCTATTCGAAAATCATTAAGCGAATGAGATGAAGTTTTTGGAGAAACAGGTTCCTCATTACGCTGAGTTAAGTGGGTGGCGGGATCAATTTGCATAGGTAAGAATCCATTCCTTACCATAACATCTTTTTAGGTGTCTCCTGTGCTAACCAAATGGAAATTGACCAAAATGCGAATTAAACTACGATGAAATAAGCTATACTCAGGGTTGGGGTTAGGCCTTTGATACAATTTTGACATCTTTCATAGGCTCTTAAAAGTTAAATGGCACATTCAAAATGAATCCTTGGAACACCATTAAAATACATATGTGAAATAAGAACACTAACCCGTAACACCCTTCATAGGTTACAAATTTCTTTATGATCAACAATAAACGATGCTGACATGTTTTAAACAATTCTATCGACATACCTTTAACATGGTAGCATGATTTCCTTGATACCAACAGAGAATGCCATAAAATGTCGGTTACATTCATATTTTTGAACCACTGATCACCTTCCTTAGGTAAACCCATCGCGTTAGCTATGAATTCTTTAGTAACTTGCAACTGAATATCACCTATTTTGGCCTTGGTTCCATCTAATGTCCTGGCGAAAGTTCTGGAAACATCTATATTAAAACCATCGAAGGATTGGATAAAATTTTCCCAATCAAACTGAACCAGGATATCCATCGCGTCATCTTGAGATAAAAAATCTTGTGATCTATTCGTCTCCATCCTAACTATGGGGGCCATGAGCTCGTAGATGGTGGACTAGAAGAAACACCAACAATGTTCATCAAAAGAAGAACCATGTGCATGCAACAACCTGAACCCATAAACAATTGAAGAGACTGATATGGCATACCTGGTGATAAACTAACATCTAAGGAATTGAGGTGGTGCTACCATTATTTCCAACTCTGAGTTTTGATTATCTCTGAAAAACTAGAGGAAAAAAATTGCAAAGCCATTAGATTCATGAAACCCTCGTTACTTGCCACGAATGACTAACATGAAATCGAGAACATAAACACACTTGCAGGGTAATAATTCAAATGAAAATTAATTGATCAGTTTATGAAATGAGCATTACTTATCACCATATTTTGATATGACAATGGAAAGTGTTAAGAAAAGCACATAGGCTACTCGGAGAGGAGATATTTTAATAGAACCAAACTTCACCATGAGTTTTAACTAGGTTGTAGTCTTAGGTTTGATTAAATCAAAACGATTGCATATATTTTGTTTTGGGTCCAAGTCTTCTTTAGGTTATAAGTGATGGTTAGATTTTAAAAATAATTCATATGGCCATCAATAAAACACAGTTCAAACCTTTTTGATTTAGACTTCCAATCGAAGAAAATAGAAAATCACCTTTAGCCTGTGCAAAGGATATTACCACAAGAGTTTGGTCAATGATCTGTAAGAAAAGGAGGACTTCGATTTCATGCTTTACAATCATGAAATTGAATAGAGAAAACACAATAAATAAATGCTAACTATAAAATCACACAAACAATATAAATCCAAATATGACTGATTCACACTAATACTCAAACCTAAGAAACACAATTAGTTTGACGTGTAAAGACATACTAGGCTGTGAGCATAAGAAACAATTTTGTATTTCAAAAGTCAATGAGACACAAAACAAGATGGTAGTTGGGCTGCCAACAGAATGTAAATGACAAAGCAATCACACAATACACAAATATTTTACCCTGGAAACCCAAACCGAGAAAACCAACATTCCTTGAGCGTTCTGCTCTCTTGTTGTTTTATTCAATATGAATAAAAGGTTACATGTCTAATCTTGGTTCACACCTAAGAAAAAATCGACATCATACCCTCTTTATTGTGCAAGAACAACCCTGTAGCCAATCTGACTTACATCTACATGACCATCAACCTACGATTTACTCATGCATTAGCATATTTTGCATTAGCCTTTACGACCTTACAACACGCCTTTTTATAGGCTTTACAATAGGAAAAACCCTAAATACTTGGTGCCCAAAAATGGTTACAGTTCCATGTAGATCATTGGCTAAAAATCCCACAAATCTTGGGATTCTGTTACAGTCGACACCAAGTCCGATTACCAATCAACCTTCATTCAGTCTCTAGTTGGTCATCTCACGCCTGCACTTCGTCCTCTTGTTGGTTGAATTGTCGTCGATATCTTCGAATTCTACTTTACCCGATCGACTACCTCGACCTTCGACTTGCTGTCAATCCACCTCGACTTTGGATACTATCAATCCACCTTGACCTTCGACCATTAGTCGATTCACATTGAATAGACTTTCACTTTAAAGAATATAACAACCCAACATTTCCTTCATATGTCCTTTTTCGCATCATGATGTCCACCAAAGTTCGTTTCTCCTTATGGATAGATTCTTTATCATTTTATGTAAGTGATCTATTTTTTATTTGAGTCTTCTGGTCGACGAAGCAGTCGACAAGCCATCGTCATCCAATTCGACGCACTATGATTTATGTAATGTGTCTTCGCAGGTGGTTATTTAGTACAGGCATAATGGTGAGCATATTCGTTGCAATAGTCCAACAACGTACCACTGAGCTAGAAAGATTTGGTCGATTGATGTTGTAATTTGGCTTAAGAGATCTTTGAATCTTTTATCATATTCCCGTACTGATTCTCTTGGTTGTTGTTTTATTTATCTTAACTTTTTCACAACCAAGTGTGTGAGATATTGGACTTTAAAAAAAATTAGAAAATTATCCTTTGTGTCAGAGTTTTTCCGTTTTTTATTTTCTGTATAGTTCATAAAGCATGTCAGGGCGCAGTGTCGGAGGGAAGCTCCAAATTGTGCCATCAGTTTTTCTTCGTCGGTGATTTCTGCAGAATCCCAAAATTGTTCGCATATGAACCAATGTATTTTTAGGTCCTCATCTCCCTCGTTCATGGGTATGTGGTTAAATCCCATTTGTATTGTCTTTTTAGGGGTACGCGCTTTTTTGGTGTTTGAGTTACCACAATTTTTGACTGAGTTGTCGAATCCTTGGTTGGGTTTTCTTGTGTGGATTTTTCTATTGGTTGATCTTTTACTGGGTGGTACTAGAGGAATAATTTCTTCCAATTGACTGCAGAAAGTATCTCTTCGGTTTGATAACTTTGATCATTATACTCGACTAAGCGATGGTCCAATGGTCATGTCGGTTCATGACTATAACTAGTTTCTTCTCTTGATAATAAATTTGGCAGAGGGGTTGTGTTGGTGAGATCCTTAATTTGGATGAGCATGTTTTCAGTTTCATTTCTTTCTGGCTCAACAATGAGCGCATCTCGTAGGTTTCCATGCTCATTAGTTCTATATCATAATCTCACAGATTGGTCATTGACATGAAGTCATTGCTGGAGGAATTCGTTTATTTGTGGGATAGTTTTTGTCCTGGGGGAAGTGCATATCGTTGGTTCTTATTCTTCATAATCCATTCTTTCAGGTTCATATTTCAGTTGATAGGAGTTCAATCTAGCCTCCATCAACTCTTCATAACTACTTCTTTCGGGGGTCATGACAACTGTTGTTATTGCTAGATCTGGTCAATTTTCTTCATACTCAGACTGCTGACACTCTATATCAGGTTGACCCTCCCTAATCATTTTTCTATTCGACTTCTAACTATTCCAAAGTTTACGATGTTATTACCTTTTCTTTTGCCTTTTATCTCACTCTAATCTCTGGATGTCAATGGATTTCTTGTGTGATTTCTTTCCTCTCGATGACATTTATTCTTCAGTAATCAGAAATTCTGGTATGCTTTCCTTGTGACATCTCAGAGATTTGACTGAACCCCCATTAGCGCCTTGACTTACTCGAGGTTAGTATTATTGGCCATGTTCATTTATTCAGAAAATAATCCCAGGATTGTCTTCTGTCTTTTCTCTTTGCGTCAAGAAATCCTTCCCACTCTTTGTCCCTCTCTTGATAGTTACTATTTGGTAACGATGTTCCTAGTCGAGGTCGGTATTCAAAAATGTCACCAACTCCCTTTTCGAGGAGGAATTTATGAAGCAGTGTTGGGATAGTACACAAAAATCCTTTGTGCAAGTTGATGTAAAATTTTTCTTTGATTCTATCAAGAGATGTTCAATCTTCGACAAATTTCTCTAAGATATAGTCTTCGACAACTAGCTTGAACCAATCATGCAAATTCATTCATCCTTCGTTCATAAGATTGAGGCCTAGTTTCTCGTTGACTATCAAATTACGCATTACCCGACTTGTTGATGTACTGAAATAGCGCTTCAGGGGCGGCTTCTAAAAATATTTCATGGGTTTCTAATAAGAACCTTTCTCTTACTTCTGCGAGTGAGAGAATGTTTCTTCTCACAAAATTTTTAATGTAATTCATTGTCTTGTACTCCCACCATTCACATATGTCTTGTAGGGTTAACATCTATGTATACTTTTGCATGCCTAGGTTCAGAACTACCAACAACTGAATCAATGTTGTAATCTAGGGGAAAGTAGGGAGGGTTACCAATAGTCCTTACATAAGAATCAATGAAGATACATGCATATAGATATAGAAAAAGACATACATAAGTAGTGAGAGCCAAAATATCTGTGTTTTATTAAATGATATAGCAATAGAATACAATGTATACAATCTCTCACATAGAGCTATCAGAGTCTCTATGTGATTGTCTATTTATACTCCTAAGTGTCTAGTTACCAGACAATTGTAACTACTTAACTTCCTGGGTCGGTCAGTTATCAGATACTTAGACTGAATTACATTTTCGACTACATCAGTCGACTGAATATTTCTTATTCGACTGGCAGGCCTAGTCAACAGAGTTGACTAGCCCCTACAACACTATATTTTTCCATATTAATTATGGCAGTCTTCATTTGTTGAGAAAGAATGGTGTTTTTGTTTGCCTACTATTCTTAGGAAATTGAAGCAATGTGATGCTTTCATCCTTCGAAAACACAACAAACAACCTTTTCATGATTCTAACTCTAGAGTATGTAGAAATCTTGAATTGATTCATTTTGATTTGTGTGCCCTATGTTTGTTCCTTCTGCAAATGGAAACAAATATATTATTTCTTTTATTTATTATTACAACAGAATGTGTTGGGTGTACTTGTTGAAATATAAATCACAAGCTTTTGAAACATTTAAAATTTTTCATAGATGGATTCAAAATGAAGCTCAGTCTCGTATTAGATCTCTTCGTATTGATAATGGAAGAGAATATACTTCTAATGAATTTGAAATCTACCTTCACAAACATGGTATCAAACATCAAACCATCATTCCATACAATCCCCAACAAAACGGTGTAGCTGAATGAAAGAACATGACACTCCTAAATATGATTCATTCCATGATGTTTTTCAAGAATGTTAAATTGACGTTTTGGGCTGATCCAGTTCTATGTGCAATTTATGTCTAAAATAGGTGTCCATGTCATGCTCTTAAAAACAAGACTCCATATGAAATGTGGTATGGCCACATTCCTTCGGTAAGGCATCTCAGGGTCTTTGGTTCCACCTACTATGCCTTGATTCCTAAGGAGCAAAGAAGCAAGATTGATGCAAGGAGTCAGAAGTGCATCTTCTTGGGGTACTCAAATACCACTAAGGGGTATCGTATTTATGATGAGACAAACAAGAAGTTCATCCTTTCCATAGATGTGATCTTTCTTGAATCGACCAAGAAAGATGATATTGTTGAGAGGTATCTTGATCATGTGGACAAATTTACTCGTGTAAAGACATATCATGAATTTGATGATGACATTCCACATCTTGAAGGGGGGATCCCTATCTTGGGTCAATCTATGGAATCTCCTTTTGTAGCACAATATCCCCCACATGAATAATTTCCTGCCACTTCATCAGAACTTGAAGATCACTTAGATGATGTGATCAAGAAGATTGAAAAAATGAGGCTTGATGAGAACTCATCACCATCTCAATCAGATGAGCAACTGGGACCATCTAGAAAAGGTCCACCAAAATGGCTCACAAAACACTCTAAAGTGTTCATCCTAATGAGGTTGGGAAGATAGGAACCAAATTGTCCTCAAAACAAGATGGAGGTAATATAGATAATTCAAAATCAGGTGATGTAGATGATATGGATGTTTCATATGATTGTGAGTTGAATTTATCTACTAACCTTGAGCCAAATTCCTTTAAATAAGTTGCTTCTCATGATGAATGGAAAGAAGACACACATAAGAAATATGATGCTCTCATCAAGAATGGGACATAGAAGTTGTTGGACCCTCCATATGGAGCCAAATGGATTGGATGCAAGTGGGTATTCAAGAACAAGTATAGATCAGATGGCTCACTTGACAAGTGCAAAGAAAGGCTCATGGAAAAAGGATTTGCACAAAAAGAAGGTGTTTATTATAAGGATACTTTTTCCCCCACAACCAAATGGGATACCATCTGCACTCTATTTTCCATGGCAACAAAAAATGGATGTGAAGATTTCCTTCTTGAATGGAGACTTGAAAGAGAATGTGTTCAACCAGAAGGCTTTGTTTTGAAGGGACAAGAACATAAAGTATGCAAGCTCATCAAATCATTAGATGGCTTGAAACAATCGCCGCGAGCATGGTATGAAAATTTAACCGAGCATCTTATGAAATTAAATTTCAAGCATTTCAATCTTGACGATGCAACTTTGTTTGTCTAGAAAGTTGGAAAAATTGTTGTGTATCTTTTAGTATATGTAGATTATCTATTCATAATAGGGAACAATGAGAACTACATTGCATCCATAAATAAATAGATGAAGAAAGGCTTTGAGATGACAGATTTGGGACATCTTCACTACTATTTGGGCATTAAAGTGATTCAGAATCCAAAGTACATATTTATCTCCTAGAAGAAGTACATTGGAGAAATGTTGAACAAGTTTGGCATGGATGAGTGTAATTTTGTTTCTACTCCAATGGAACAAAATTTGAGACTCACATAAAAATAAGGGAATGAATTTGAGGATGCAACCAAGTATAAAAAACTTGTGGGAAGTCTTATCTATCTTACTACCACCAGACCAGACATTTCATTTGTTGTTGGGATTCTTTCTAGGTTCATGCAAAAGCCTTGTGAAGGACATTGGTCTACTGCAAAAAGAGTTCTAAAATACTTGAAGGGAACTCAAGATTTTGGACTCAAGTACTCTAAGGTAGATGACTTCAACCTGATCAGATATTTTGATTCAGAATTTGATGGGGATAAGGAAAATGGAGTGTCAATTTCAGGTTATCTCATGAGTCTTGGATCAATAGTTTTCTCCTAGAGATCATGCAAATAGTCAATTCCAATAGATTCCACAATAGAGGTAGAATATGTGGTAGCTGCAGAAGCAACACAGGAGATTGTGTGGCTCAGGAAAATACTGAATATTTGCAGGATAAACAAGTGAATTCTATTCCTCTTCTAGTTGATAATACTTCTGCAATCAAATTGGACAAGCATCCAATATTCCATGATCGAACTAAGCACATAAACACAAAGTTTTAATTCGAATCAAGTTGGCCAAGCATCCCAGATTTCATGATTGAATCAAGTTGGCCAAGAACTACTACATATGGGGTTTTAATTCGACAAAAACTTTCGACGATAAGGATAAATTCAATCATATCGTAGAAAATTATTAAAATTTTAATCTTTTTTTTTATGGGCGCCATGATAACGTCGGACTTCTAACGAATCTATATCCCCATAGATCTTTCAATGAACCTAGAGGATAGTTTGTCGATCTATCGATGAACTTTGAGGATGCCAAGTACCCATTTGAAAATGATTTAATGGTCACTGACTTCACTGACTTGGTCAACTTTGACAGAGTAAAATTTTGTCGAAAGATCGACATAAGTTAATGTTTTCAACAATTTTGTTTTAGGTGCGACGATTATAAAATATTTTTATGCTCATTGTTCATTGCATGATTTATTAGTATTTTTGCTATGTGCTAGTTTCCTCAAATCCAATTCTTGATCTGCATAGATTTGATTTTTTACTTTGAATGTTACACATTTTTAATATTATTTTGTCTCCTTTTTGAATACCCAGACTAGATCCCTAACCCTTAGACTCTCTTTCATTTGGGGAAACAAATTTTTCCCTAGGAAATAGGTATGAACATGTGTTGGGAAGACAGTGTTGGACCGAGAAAATTGAGAAGATACGAGGTACAGAGAAAAGGTGTAGGATCAAGAAGATCAATAGGATCAAGAAATAAGAGAGAGGAAAGAGAAGAAGATGGGGGATAGGAAGAAACAAATAGCGGAAAAACTAGGAAAACCAGTCAAGCATGAGCTGTATCTAGCTCATAATGAGTTGTCTCTAGTCGAGAATGAGTGGTAGCCAACTCATTATGAGTTGGCAAACAAACCTGAGAAAAAGGGCCAAAATATGAAAAAGATTTGTGAAGTTAAAGGGGAAAAGGTGGAATAAGAGAAATGAGAGGAATTCTAAGTAGTTGTTGTGACTGTAGGATGTTCTGTGTGTGAAGAAGCCATTGATGTAAGCAAAGTATAGTACATTGAAAATCTATTGTAGCTCAGAGTGCAAGTAGAATGCCATAACTTTAATAACGAAGCACATCGTTTTTGGACGTAGCCCAAGAGGGGGTGAACCACAGTAACCCGGTGTCTATTTATGATGTCAATGGTTATTCATGTCTGTATTATGTTAATTCATGTATGTATTGTGTTAATTCTTGCCTTTACCATGGATGAATGCTTATCCGTGTTGATATTTTTGATAGATTCATGTGCATTAGCTTTAATTATATGTTTAATCACTAAATGACAAGAATATAGAATGATATGCATAGAGAATTAAGTAACCATGTTAGGTTAACTAGGATCTAGTGCGTGAAAGGATATTGCAGGTATGATAGAGCGTGCCTCCCTTATTTCCCTCACTGCTATAGAATCTTGGTTCCTATAGTCCCCATAAATATACCTCGGGTGAGACTTCACCTACTTGCAGGTGATGTCGAAAGGGACGATATCTATAGGGTTTTGTTGGACTAATTACCTTGAACCCAAGGTCTTAAACCTTCCTGTGCACGCGCGCCAACAAATGGTTCCATTTCCGGGACTCATAATCTAAAAGTGAGGGAATGTTTTGGAGTTCAACGAGAAAAGAGATAATCGAATGGCTGGAAAAAAAGAACAAGAATTTTCTCAGAAGGAGAATAAAAACTCTCTCTTAAAGAATAAGTAATGGATGCAAAGGTATGTGTATATAGACTTGCATGAAGTATTTTTTGGTGAATTTCCTAATATTTTAGCAGAATGGCTGGAAAGATTTGTGGAAAAGAATGGTAGGCATATACTAGCTACACCAAAGAACTGGACTCTTGAACTAGTGAGACGAGTGGACTCAATAGACAATAGGACATCCTGTGAAGTGGATTTTTGGTTGGAAAATATATTGGGAGGCTACATAACACAATTTTCCATAGTCTGTACTTAGGCTTACAATGTTGCAGAAAGAGACTTCTCTAAAGGTTTTCGAGGAAGATTCATAAAGTCATTAGCGATTTGGATAAAAATGTTGCTATGCGATAAATAAGTGATGACGATGGAGTCATATATCTAAATAAATTTACACACATGAAGGGAATGGGGTTTGCTGACCAGGAGCTGATATGAGGGTAGGAAAATGGACAGAGGAAAGGGGGACTGAGAATGCAAGAGAAAGAAGAAGGGATATCAGAAGGAGAAGATGAAATTGGAGTCCTGCATAGTGGAATAAGGTACAATAAGTTTACAACTATGACTGGGGAGAGAGAGCAGCGCAATGAGCACTCAAAACATCATGCAGACATCCATATCATAGAAATACAACATATGGAGGGAGAAGAGGAAGATATTCATTTCAGTCCAGTCATAGAAGAACCAGTAAGTCCTTTCCGAGCCATGTCCTGGGTTGAAACTGTTAGTACTCAAATTTTTTCCAAAATTTGAAAATGTCTTTCATGTTAAATTGGTCAAAATCGTCAGTCATTTGTCTTAGGTCATAACTTCCAAATTCATCACTGAATCATGATGAGTCTTATTCACAAATTTTGTCCAAACTCCTATGATCTTTGATCTATCTTCTGACCTGCAAAACCAAAAAATGGATTTTTTATTAGTTTTCCTAAAAAACTTCATTCGTAAGTTTTCTCATATTTTCAAAATTAAATAAATATTTATTTAATCCTTTTTCTAAATTCACAAGCTAGCACAGGCCCAAGCCATTCATGAATCTAGTCTATCAATCCATATGCCATACAAGACCCAAGCCAAAGCTCGAGCACATGTCTCAACCACTTAACGCATAAGCTAAACTAAGTGTTAGTGCTCAGCGCACCAAGATATGATTCAAGCCCTGAGATATTAATACGCCAAGTCGACTTAAACAGAGTCCACATGTCAAATTCAAGTACAAACACAAAGTTTCTCTTAAATCCCCTTATTGAACGCTTTGTCCACATACTTCTTTCGATTCGGCAAATGCATCCCTATTACAAGCGGTGCTGGTATTTACCAGACACATATGAAGGAAGCTCTTGGTCTCATTAATAAAGGAGAATGGTTGCACACATCTCCTGAAGGCTAGGTATCACAAGAGGGTGGGCCTATACAAAGAATGAAGTGGGGAACTGTAAGTCTTATTGTGCGTGCTTCTGTTACACCGATTGTTCTACCAATTGTACACAGTGGGTTTGAAAAGGTAATGCCGGAGAAACATTGGTTCAGAAGAAGGTCGCTTCTTCCTCTCTGTATAAAAAAGATAAACATTTGTTGTTGGAGAGCCGAGTCTGAGTCAAGAGTTCTCAGAGAATCAGGGGATGAATATATTGAAGGAAATAAGGGCCATCTCGACAGCTCTGGATGGAAAATGGGATTGTGTAAAGNGGAGAAACATTGGTTCAGAAGAAGGTCGCTTCTTCCTCTCTGTATAAAAAAGATAAAAATTTGTTGTTGGAGAGCCGAGTCTGAGTCAAGAGTTCTCAGAGAATCAGGGGATGAATATATTGAAGGAAATAAGGGCCATCTCGACAGCTCTGGATGGAAAATGGGATTGTGTAAAGGAGTAGATGAAATCGCGCAGAAGTGGCTTTCGTACACCTTTTCGATCATCAGATCTCATAACGCCAGCTTCAGATTTTATTTTGCCTCAGCCACAAACTAACACAATTGCCAATTGACAGATCGCAGGTTACGTGGAGTTCAGAGGGTTGATTAAATCATTTAGGGTAAAAACGACATGGTCTGCACAGTCTGATGTAAACCCTAATCTTAACATACACATGCTGATTCCTGTCTGGAAGAAATGTGTACAGTTGTCTACATGGCAGTGTTTTTGATTCGAGAGACGGGGCAGGTGATCGACCGTTTTAGATGTCGTCTTTAGGGTAACCACGGCTTCCAAGAGAAATTATCGAGGCACAGAACACTGATGAACATCTTTGAAAAAGATCCAAGTCTGCACAGAGATGTTTTTGTTGCTCTAAGTGCAGTTGTTATGGGAGACATGAAAGTGGGCCAGGAATATGCTTCTCATGTTGGATTTCTTGGCTCAACACACAAACATAGTCATGGATGATTCGGCAGAGCATGATGAGAAGGGGATTCAGAAAGTAGTGGATCATCAGGGAACAAGTTGAGTGTGGGATAATATTGTTATATTTCTTGAACACATTAACAATGAACTCTTCAAAAGCTTGCAATGTATTGATCCCCACACGAAGAAGTACATTGAGAGGCTCCGAGATGAGCCTCTATTTATGGTCTTTGTTCAGATGTGAATGACTGGTATCCATCTCAGGAACAAGGCGGCACAACAACACAAATGAGGTCTTGCAGAATGACAGGAACTAGCTCAGAACCAGGGGATATTTCATATCAGTTAAGCAATCTCTCTTACAAAGCGCAAACTATATGGGGCCAGGTTAAAAATGAAAGGGAGACAAATCTAGTCTCAAAGTTGTTTGCAGCTCGGGAAATGGATTTATATTCGTTGCTACAGGATACATGGGGATGTAAGGACCAAAAAAATACAGTGGAAAAAGACATCATTTTCAATGATTTCTTTGTGGGAGGCCATTCAATGAATGTTGCTAAAGATTGTGAAGCGGAGAAAATGCATCCACTTTCTTTAAAGCTGCATTTTGTATTAGCCAAAATTGCAAATGCAATGGTACCAGTGAAGGTTCTCATAGAACATTAAGTTTGATTTTTGTACTCTTAAAGATTCCAAATCAAGGTCCAAAGAGGAGTACAAGATGTAGACTATGTGAGAGAGGTTCCAAGATCTCAGATAAATGAGAATCAGGTCAATTATGAAAGATTCAATAATGAAAATGTCTGGTCTCCACCATGGACTACCAAAGAGACCTCTACAAAGGCGAATGCAGCTGAAACTGTAGGTATAGAAGAAATATTTACCGATTTCAAGGCAGCAAATAGAGAACAAATGGAAGCCAAATGACATCCACAGAACACAAATGGAAAATCAGATCCAAGGAGATTTTACCAGCAACTTTCAAGAAATCATTCAGGTAATCGAAATTTTGAAATTTTGAAGTTTAAAGAAACTCTGACTTTCGGTGGTTTAGGCAAACAGGACGATTGTTCATTAACCACCGAAAACAGGGCTTTCGGTAGATAATTCACTCAGCAGCTTTCTAGTTAACCACCGAAAGCCTGTAACTGCCAGAATGAGAGAATTTTCGCCCAGATCAGAAATTTTCGAATCAGAATGAGACGAAACTTCTTCGAATAGTCACATATTGAATTATCAAGTCATATTTAAAGACAATTTATAAGGAATAAGGTAAGAAGAAGAGTTTTAATCACATTTGGCATCTTTTCATAGGCAAAATTTCAGGGATTTTTTGCTCATCTCAACCAATTCGAATTTGTCTCTCTTGGAGAGTCAGCATCCAGCCTTGGGAGGCTATCCAGCACTACATCAGCAATCAACAAGAGAGAAAGCTGGGATTGACCTCATTTTGGGGAATCATCCCACTTCTTTTGCAACTGAATTTGGAGTTACTATTTTTAGTATATCTGATCCTTGTTTTTAAGATCCCAGAATTACTTTGTAAAGCTATAAAGCTTAGGATAGAATACAAACTAGGGGTTCAATTTTGGGTTCTACATGCTGCTACTATAAGAGAGACCTATTCTTATTATATGAAAAATTGCAGGCTTCCTTCAGTTGTGTTCTCAGACTTTTCTTTTCTGTTCTCTGATATCTTATGAGTGAATGTTCTTTATTGATGCTTATTCAAGTTGCCTGTGACTGTCATCTCACTAATTGATTGATTAAGTTGAAAATCATAAGTTATTTCCTTATTTATTAAACCCATTGTGCTTGTTTTATATGAGTATAGTCTGGTTCAATAGCTATCTTCTCTACCTTTTAATCAAACCTTGTCTGACTGCATTACTAGAAGGCCTTGTGAGATTTTATATTTCTAGACAGTCTTGAAAACACAGTCCAGTCCCTAGATATTCATATTGATCCAAAAACCACATCAATTATTAAGAAAACATTTCCCAAAAAGAGTTAGTTACCAGGCATCTCCGACTTACAGCCTAGGAGAGTTTCCTGGAGTGATAACAAATTGGCGTCGTTGCTGGGGAGAGGAGATTGAAGCTCAGCTTCCCTGGGAGATGACATAGATATGATCTTTGATGATAGACAAAGGTTAGACACTACTTGGTTGTAATTTTCTATCTGGCGACTCCACGATTAAAGACTCCACTGGGGAGGATCCGGTTGACAAAAGATGAAGGAGTTAAATTTCAAATCCAGGTACCTGTTCATTAGTTTGCTTCATGAACTATTGTATTTCTTTATCATCTCCTTTATAATTTTTCCTTCACATGTTAAAAGAATTATCCTTTGTTTCGTATACTCTGAAGATTATCAACCATCTTTTATAAGTCCATATTTAGAAGAGGAAATCTTGCAGCGTCCTTATGTTGTTGATGTCGATCCTATAGATTTACCTCAGCCTATTCCTAAAGACGAAATTTGCATTCAGATCCCCTTTGAATCTGAGCATTCATACAACCTTGAGGAGGTTGAACTTGTTTCAAAACCTGCCCAGATCTCTGCCCCTTTGGCCATAATTTCTGAACCTGATCAACAACTTACCATCTCTCACGATCAGCCCACAACTTTTCAAGTTAAGATCCGGATGAAGATGTTCAAACCTTTACAGCTACCCCATCTTCTTCATCCTTATCCTGATGACTGCTATGAATATCTCCCTTTGTTTTCCGGAGAGAAGCAAACTTCAGTCGAGGGGCACGCATAATCCTTTTTGGATTTTGTTGATCGTTTTTCAATTGTGCATGAAGATGTGATCATGAGAATGTTTTTGAAATCTTTGATCAAAGATGCTGCTGCATGGTTTAAAAGTCTGAGAGATGATTCAATTGGTTCTTGGACCGAGTTCTCTAATGATTTCCTGAAGTATTGGGGCAAGTACAAATCTCTATATTCTTACCTTGCCGACTTTTATGCTTTGAAGAGAGAGCAGAGTCAAACTTTGCATATTTTCAATCGAAAGTTTAACCGCATGTATCATGACATGCCTTTGGAGATCTGACCTTCAGAAAAGGCTACCATGATACATTATGTTATGTGTCTTCACTCAAAACTTGCCCTTGTTCTGCTAGAAAGGGAGTCTTCATCCTTAACTCAATTGTTTGGAGATGCGCAAGAGGTAGAGGAGAACATCCGTGCATCTAGGTGGATCAGAATGCAAGTTGATTCTAAAAATCTGCAAACATATGAGCAAGAAGATTGTAAGTATATTTCAGATTCCGAGCAAGAAAGCAGTGAGTATGAAGTAGAGTTGGACCAGCAGCCTGAGGGAGAGTACATTTCAGATTTAGAATCAGATTCGTCAACATTGGAAAAATGTTCTAGAGACAGGGAACAAGAAGGTGATCAGTTTTCCAGCAAAGGAACAGCCATGGTTGAGCAGGAGAGAAATGAGGTTGGAGCAGATTTGGGACAGCAGCCAACATGTAAGTTTAATTCAGTTTCAGGGTCAGATTTTTCAGTGTTCGCTGAATATTCCAGAGACAGGTATGCATGTGAAGTTTATGATCAGTTTGTAAGACAAGAAGAGCCTATGATGACTGATGATTGCATAATAAATTATATGTTCTCAGTTGAGCCTAATCCATGTGATGGAAATCTTGTTTTGTTATCCTCTGGTCAGCATCATTCTGATAAGGAAATTATAATTTTTGATGATCACAAGTTGATCTCAAGAGGAAGAGAAGATGATCAGTCTTCTTGCAGAGGAAAAGTCATGGCTGAGCAAGAGGCTGCCATAGATGTGCAGCTGTTTCCCGAGGAGCAGCATGGTCCTTACCTTCTTTTCAAGGATCTAGTGGCAGCCTTCATGGAATTACACTTTTTACAGGGTTTGAAAGTTTCAGATTTCTTCAACTTGCCCATGTTTTCAGGTAAGTATGGTTTTCTGAAAATCTCTTTGTCACTGTGGTTGCATGTTCAACATCATTTGCTGATCAGTAATAAAGAAAAGATTTCTTCAGTGTTTAAATTGCTTGGATGGATTCTATGGAAATCAACATTCACCTAACAAATGGCAGAGTTGGTTAGTGTAGGAGTAGGAAATAATCTCGATGCCCGAGCATTTCCAGATTGCAGCAGAAATAGTAGTTAACATTGGTTGAATAAAGGTAGGTTTTCAAGGTTTTTGGCACATAATTTGAAAGTTTTCAGAGATTGGTTTCACAGGATAATTGACTCCATGCCCAATGGAACACTAGAGTTTAAGTTCTGTTTGAGTTTTTTCTAGGAAAGGCATCAGATCTGGAATTATTGAAATCTCACAGGGAGGCTTTCATCCACAGAAGGAGCCAGATGTTAGTACTCAATTTTTTTCCAAAATTTGAAAATGTCTTTCGTGTCAAATTGGTCAAAATCATCAGTCATTTGTCTTAGGTCATAACTTCCGAATTCATCACTGAATCATGATGAGTCTTATTCACAAATTTTTTCCAAACTCCTATGATCTTTGATCTATCTTCTGACCTGCAAAACCAAAAAATGGATTTTTTATTAGTTTTCCTAAAAAACTTCATTCGTAAGTTTTCTCATATTTTCAAAATTAAATAAATATTTATTTAATCCTTTTTCTAAATTCACAAGCCAGCACAGGCCCAAGCCATTCATGAATCTAGTCTATCAATCCATATGCCATACAAGACCCAACCCAAAGCTCGAGCACATGTCTTAACCACTTAACGCATAAGCTAAACTAAGTGTTAGTGCTCATCGCACCAAGATATGATTCAAGCCCTGAGATATTAATACGCCAAGTCGACTTAAACAGAGTCCACATGTCGAAGTCAAGTACAAACACCGAGTTTCTCTTAAATCCCCTTATTGAACGCTCTGTCCACATACTTCTTTTGATTCGGCAAATGCATCCCTATTACGAGCGGTGCTGGTATTTACCAGACACATATGAAGGAATCTCTTGGTCTCATTAATAAAGGAGAATGGTTGCACACATCTCCTGAAGGCTAGGTATCACAAGAGGGTGGGCCTATACAAAGACTGAAGTGGGGAACTGTAAGTGTTATTTTGCGTGCTTCTGTTACACTGATTGTTCTACCAATTGTACACAGTGGGTTTGAAAAGGTAATGCCGGAGAAACACTGGTTCAGAAGAAGGCCGCTTCTTCCTCTCTGTCTAAAAAACATAAACATTTGTTGTTGGAGAGCCGAGTCTGAGTCAAGAGTTCTCGAAGCATCAGGGGATGAATATATTGAAGGAAATAAGGGCCATCTCGACAGCTCTAGATGGAAAACAGGATTGTGTAAAGTAGTAGATGAAATCGTGCAGAAGTGGCTTTCGTACATCTTTCCGATCATTAGATCTCATAATGCCAGCTTCAGATTTTATTTTGCCTCAACCACAAACTAATACAATTTCTGATTGACAGGTCGCAGGTTACATGGAGTTCAGAGGGTTGATTAAATCATTTAGGGTAAAAACGCCATGGTCTGCACAGTCTGATGTAAACCCTAATCTTAACATACACATGCCGATTCCTGTCTGGAAGAAATGTGTACAGTTGTCTACATGGCAGGGTTTTTGATTCGAGAGATGGGGCAGGTGATCGATCGTTTCGGATGCCGTCTTCAGGGTAACCATGGCTTCCAAGAGAAATTATCGAGGCATAGAACACTGATGAACATATTTGAAAAAGCTCCAAGTTTGCACAGAGATGTTTTTTTTTCTCTAAGTGCAGCTGTTATGGGAGACGTGAAAGTGGGCCAGGAATATGCTTGTCATGTTGGATTTCTTGGCTCAACACCCAAACATAGTCATGGATGATTCGGCAGAGCATGATGAGAAGGGGATTCAGAAAGTAGTGGATCATCAGGGAACAAGTTGAGTGTGGGATAATATTGTTATATTTCTTGAACGCATTAACAATGAACTCTTCAAAAGCTTGCAATGTATTGATCCCCACACGAAGGAGTACATTGAGAGGCTTCGAGATGAGCCTCTATTTATGGTCTTTGTTCAGATGTGAATGACTGGTATCCATATCAGGAACGAGGCGGCACAACAACACAAATGAGGTCTTGAAGAATGACAGGAACTAGCTCAGAACCAGGGGATATTTCATTTCAGTTAAGCAATCTCTCTTACAAAGCGCAAACTATATGGGGCCAGGTTAAAAATGAAAAGGAGACAAATCTAGTCTCAAAGTTGTTTGCAGCTCGGGAAATGGATTTATATTCGCTGCTACAAGATACATGGGGATGTAAGGACCAAAACAATACAGTGGAAAAAGACATCATTTTCAATGATTTCTTTGTGGGAGGCCATTCAATGAATGTTGCTAAAGATTGTGAAGCGGAGAAAATGAATCCACTTTCTTTAAAGATGCATTTTGTATTAGCCAAAATTGCAAATGCAATGGTACCAGTGAAGGTTCTCATAGAACATTAAGTTTGAATTTTGTACTCTTAAAGATTCCAAATCAAGGTCCAAAGAGGGGTACAATATGTAGACTATGTGAGAGAGGTTCCAAGATCTCAGATAAATGAGAATCAGGTCAATTCTAAAAGATTCAATAATGAAAATGTCTGGTCTCCACCATGGATTACCAAAGAGACCTCTACAAAGGCGAATGCAGCTGAAACTGTAGGTATAGAAGAAATATTTACAGATTTCAAGGAAGAAAATAGAGAACAAATGGAAGCCAAATGACATCCACAGAACACAAATGGAAAATCAGATCCAAGGAGATTTTACCAGCAACTTTCAAGAAATCATTCAGGTAATCGGAATTTTGAAATTTTAAAGTTTAAATAAACTATGACTTTCAGTGGTTTAGGCGAACAGGATGACTATTCATTAACCACCGAAAACAGGGCTTTCGGTAGATAATTCACTCAGCAGCTTTCTAGTTAACCACCGAAAGCCTGTAACTGCCAGAATGAGCGAATTTTCGCCTAGATCAGAAATTTTCGAATCAGAATGAGACTAAACTTCTTCGAATAGTCACATATTGAATTATCAAGTCAGATTTAAAGACTATTTATAAGGAATAAGGTAAGAAGAAGAGTTTTAATCACATTTGGCATCTTTTCATAGGCAAAATTTCAGGGATTTTTTGCTCATCTCAACCAATTCGAATTTATCTCTCTTGGAGAGTCAGCATCCAGCCTTGGGAGGCTATCTAGCACTACATCAGCAATCAACAAGAGAGAAAGCTGGGATTGACCTCATTTTGGGGAATCATCCCACTTCTTTTGCAACTGAATTTGGAGTTACTATTTTTAGTATATCTGATCCTTGTTTTTAGGATCCCAGAATTACTTTGTAAAGCTATAAATCTTAGGATAGAATACAAAATAGGGGTTCGATTTTGGGTTCTACATGCTGCTACTGTAAGAGAGACCTATTCTTATTATATGAAAAATTGCAGGCTTCCTTCAGTTGTGTTCTCAGACTTTTCTTTTCTGTTCTATGATATCTTATGAGTGAATGTTCTTTATTGATGCTTATTCAAGATGCATGTGACTGTCATCTCACTAATTGATTGATTAAGTTGAGAATCATAAGTTATTTCCTTAGTTATTAAACCCATTGTGCTTGTTTTATATGAGTATAGTCTGGTTCAATAACTATCTTCTCTACCTTTTAATCAAACCTTGTCTGACTGCATTACTAGAAGGCCTTGTGAGATTTTATATTTCTAGACAGTCTTGAAAACACAGTCCAGACCCTATATATTCATCTTGATCCAAAAACCACATCAATTATTAAGAAAAAATTTCCCAAAAGGAGTTAGTTACCAGGCATCTCCGACTTACAACCTAGGAGAGTTTCCTGGAGTGATAACAGAAACAATAACCTAATGTGCGTCACTTGAATCCGAGACAACGTTCAAAGATATCTCCTGAGAACTTGTAATCAATAAAGGAAGTTAGAGCAACAATAATCAGAGCAGTGGTAGCGGTACAGGTAGTCAGACTCAACCAACATCACTAGGAAGGGGTCCTACACCTAGCAACATGACAGGAGTAGATAATACACTAATATCACTGGAGTTCAAAGGAATTGGATCTAAGGATCGAGAAAAACATATATTTGTATGTGAAACCATCTGGAGTGAAAATAATTTCCATGATGATGGCGCAAAGATCATGCAGCTGGAAACAAATTTTAGAGGATGCATTCTAGTCTGGTACATGAAGCTCCAAAGTACTACACCATCGGGTGAAACAAGGAAATTATTAGAGATTACACAAGCATTATTAAAATAATTTAAGAAACCAAAGTCTAATTTGCAGTACATTACTGAGCTCAAGGAAATCAAGCAAGTGCAGACTGAGTTAGTATGGGATTTTGATCATAAGTTCAAAGATGTGATGGGGAGGTTAACATTTCAAATACCTGATCAAAAGCATAGAGAGTGCTTCATTCCAGGCTTGTTACCTCACATATGCAGTCCTTTAATACAACAAAAGGTTACATCGCAGTTCGAGGCATTGGAAATTGCTATGAAATTGGAAGCCTCTCTAGTTGGAGACAATAACTGAATGATGCAGATACAGAGCCAACTAGCTTCATTAACAATTCAGTTGGAAGAAATTAAAAAGGGGAAAGAGAAATGAGAATAGGTATGGTGCAAAAAATGTAGGACTAAAGGTCACCACAAAGATGAATCTCCATCATTTGCGTAGTACTTAGCAGCTAGAGCGCCAAACCCGCTACCAAGAGGAGGATGCTAAAAGATATGCAAGAAATGGGGACATAACCCCCATGAGTGCCAACTATTACAAAAATATTAGAGTACCCAAGAAGCTTATTCTGTAGCTTTTGCAAATCAGTGGGAAATGAAGAAAAATATTTTCATGCATTTGATCTAATGAGGGAGTGTACGACATACATGTACATGATTCAGGAGGAGAATGTTGCGACATAAGGAAGAGGGAAGTATAATACTCCAAGAGGATTTAATAAAGAAAAATGAGGAGGATTCAATAGGGGTTGAGGTAGAAAAAACTCCGGGAGAGGAGGAAGAGGCCCCATAATATGCTATAACTGTAACCAACCAGGACACTTATCACGGGATTGCCAAAACCCCTGCACAACATGTACTCACTGTTAGGCATTAGAACATGCGACAAAGGATTGCCCAAAACTACTGGAAAAATCCACGCCAGAGGAAATCAGAACCAGAACCTAAATATTCAAAATATATCCTACGAAATACAGGAAGAAGGACCAAAAATAGAGGTTTTTACATGCGAAGGAACCAAAATAGGGATGGATGCAACCAACGAAAGGAAACCAATTGAGTAGTGGGTAAAGAAATCATAAGCACCTACATGATCATTTGACCCACAGGAAGAGAAGGAGACTTATAAAAAATCAAGGAAATAACTATTGCAATAGGATTGGACAACATTCACATCAACTACGCCACCTAGGGGGGATATTCATCCCACTGAGGACCAAGTCATGACCAAAGGATCATTGGAGAAGGTAAGCACCTTAGGAAATTTTTTGAACAGTTTCCTAGAGTTGGTCGAAGATGAGAAGGCATTTCATACATTATGCTCTGTGATTGAACACTGAGCAAGGAAAGGTAGTCCCTACTAAAAAGAAAGTAGTGAACCAACCACTACGCAAGAAAAGAACCAACGGAAAATTCAGGTTCAATGCACAGATTGGAGAATATGACATAGACAATGTGATCTTAGGCTTAGGGTCCGATGTGAACGTGCTACCTAAGCAAACATGGGAGATGATGGGGAGACCAATGTTAGTGTGGTCACCCATCCAATTGAGACTAGCAAATCAGTACAAAATAGTACCTATTGGAAGATTAACATGAATACATGTGAATATAGATGGAGTGCACAACGTCACAAATTTCGAATTTATCGATATTGTAGATGAAATCCAACCATATCCAGCGTTAATGGGATTGGAATGGGCCTTTGATAACCAAGCCATTATCAATTTGAAAAGGCAAGAGATGATATTTGAAGTAGGAGAAATGAAAGTGACTGCACCCTTAGACCCAAAAGAAGGAAGGCAATACATAGACATAACGCAGGGCGATGAAATCGATCACCTATACAACATGAATGCAAGGATGGATGATTATGTTAACCCCACCATAGATGGCGCACTGAGTTGGAGAAGCATTAGTTCATGTACTTCAGACTCAGAAGCAAGTCTGGAAAACTGGCAGCAGAGAATGCATGAAGTCTCAACACAATGATACGCATGCATGACCAGATCAGTATGTTGGATTGGAACAAAATTGTGAAACCCACCTAAGTATGACAGATTGACAGATATAACAACATTCATACAAAAATTTGAGGCACAAGTACCATAGTAACACATGCTACTGACACTGGACATTGTATTGAAAGCCACTCCTGCAAGATGGTGGGTGACTATTGAGCCTCCTTTTTGTCAACTTCAATTTCCTTATCTTGGCCATATCCTGACCAATTTTTCCTAATACCTATGCACTTTCTGCCTATTTTCCTCATCAAACATGTATTTTAACAATTATTGCGTACCTATGAGGTAACTGATGTTTAATCATAATTTATGGTGATTTATTAATAATTAGGATTGGATATTTGATGTTTAGAATTTTCTAATTACTTTGGATGGTTCAAGAAGACTTCATGAAAATAGTTCCTGTTGCTGAGATCTTCCGGTACCGACTTGTATGACTGTGTGCGTCTGGTACCGATTTATGCAGTTGTGCACATTCGGTACCTGTTAGCACTCAATTTTTTCAATATATTTTGAGAGTGTCTTCAACATATTTATGTTGAAATTATCAAAATCCCTTTGAGTGTTTGCCAATGTCCAAACCTCAATTTCCCCAATCTATCTTAACAAGTTCCTATTGATATCTTTGCCTAAGATTCCTTTGGCTTTTGTCTTTTTGACCCGCATAACCAAAAAACCAACTTTTAGTAGTTTTTCCTAAATATTTATTTTGTTGATTTCCCTATGTTTTATTTTTAGTTACATTTTCAATAAATGAGTTTATTGACTTCAATAGAAGAGGTGGTGTGTTCTTTAAAGTGTCTTAACTCTATTCTAAACCTAAAGTTCTATGCATAAATCATTTGCATTATCCTAAGTCTAGAGTTTATAAAGCCACATGCCCATTTCATATGCTAGTCACCATTCATTACATTAAGCTAAGCTATGAGTTAAGATCACGTTCCTAATTCATAATCTATGAGTCAAAGCTATATGTCAAAATACTAAGCCATGAACTAAGTCAAAGCTAGGCCACGAGTCAAGCCCCAAGCTCAAGCCATGCATCAAACATATAGGTGTTGAAGAACTAAATATTTCCATGATATATATGATGTTGCTCCCAATTTCTTGCCCATTCCACCGTTTTCATGCATGGATGTGCAGAGTGCAGTGCGCTTCCAAATCTCCTGGGCGTTGTGTTTTCTCCTGGGCGCTGTAAATTTCCTGGGCACTACATTTTCTTCTGGGTGCTGCGTTTTTTCCTGGAAACTATGTATTCCACAGTGCACTACCTAATTTCGTTACCCAATATCTGGCAGAGAATAGGTTTTCACATAGACGCAACATAAGGGGCGCTACGTAATTTCGCTGCCTAATATTTCACAGAGGACAAAGGTTTGCATCCATATGCACCAGAATGGCACTACCTGCTGGCACCTAAAATAAAGGGAAGTTGAGCTAGCATCTTTATGAGTGGTTGATGATGGAGAAGATTGCAGAAACAACAACTGGTAGCAAGATGACAACTTTCAACTTCTATAAGACACTTGGCAATGGACAGAGATGCGCATCAAAGAAGAAAGTGTCATTCAAATTGTGTTGAATTAATTGCCAACATTTTTCCTTTTTTGTAGCAGTTTGTTAAATAACTGTTATCATAGGTGTTAGATGGATAGATGTTTCTGGAAGAATCCGATGTGAGGAAGGAAAACACGCACCTCCAGCTGTTTCCTTTCATTTTTATTATAAATCCATGTTCCAAATGAGGAAAGAGGAAGGGTGAAGAGACCCGAGAGGTTTGGGTAAAATTTCAAGATCCACGAGGGAGCTAGATAGGCATGAAAATTATCTGATTTTTATGTTGCAGACCTGTGCTGCTTTTTTATGTAAAATACCTCAACTGATAATGAAGTTATGTATCAGTTTTCTTTCTCTTTTCTGTGTAAATCATTTTTCCATCTTTCATCTTCTTGGATATGTGTTGCTGCTATAGGTTATATGTCTGCAATTTCTGTGATGAGAGGATTATTGTATAGGATATGCTCTATCCCTTGCCATAGGCTTATCTGAGTTTTGATTCGGTCTTAGAAAGGATTTCTGAAAATTGAATTTTTCCTCTTGCTGTTACATGCATTGAAGATTAGGATGCTCTTTGATCATTTTCAGTTTTGTTTTTCTTATTTCTTCTTTCCATCTCTTTATAATCATTTTAACTGATCTGAGCTTTGTTGCACGTAGAATGTTAGTTCAGGATTACACTTTCTTTTCATGGACTCCATGCCCAATGGCTTCATTTCCTTCTTGATTAATTTAACCACTCTCATAATTTTCTAAAACCCAAGTTATCCAATGAAACATTTTTATTCATGGTGTGCTAGGATTGCACTTGAGCAATCCAAGAGAAACTTCTAGCGCTAACATTTTTGTTGCCGTTGCTAGGGACAGATTTGAGCAGATTGAAAATCTCCCTGGGAAGAACGAAACTGCACAACTCCATCTTTAGATGGTGACTGAAGTTGGACACCTTCAAGACTGCACATTCACCATGGTGACTCCATTTTTCAGAATCTGTTGGTGACTCCACTAGAATGAGACCAATTAAATGGCTATGAAGGCTATCTTGGCCAGGAGGTTTTCCCCACTCAATTTCTCATCTATAGAGGATTATCCACATATTGTGCCTCTTATTGATGAATGGAAAGATCTGCTGCCTATATTTTATGAAGGTAAGGATGACAACCCTGTTGAGCATGTTCATGAATTTCATGCTTTGATGCAGTAGCTTGACATCCATCATGAAGATATATTGATGAAAATGTTCATGTATTCATTGGATGGGGATGCATGTAAATGGCATTTCTCGTTACCCCCTTCCAATATTTCATCCTTGAAGGATTTCCATAGAGTATTCAATGAACACTACAAAAGGTTTTATCCCTCTAAAAGTATTTTTCATAACTACTGTGAGGGATATGTAGAATGTGCTCAAGATTTGTTAGATTGCTCTATTGAATATAAAGATGAAAACTATTTTATTCATTGTCCAAATGAAGATATGAATGAACCTCTTTCTTTTTCTTATTCTTGATAAGAAAGTCTTCCATATATCAGTCATGATTGTACTTATGATTTTTGGAATTACTAATACAACTGAGGGGGGGGGGAGGTGAGTCAGTTGTCTTTGAGCTTAAACAATTTTAACTCTATTAAAATATTCTTAATCTTTCTTCAAGTGATCATCAACATTATACAGCATATGGACAGTAAAAGTAAAA
>JASDQU010738703.1:95802-106072 GCA_032191745.1 Picea mariana
CCAAGAAGCTTATTCTATAGCTTTTGCAAATCATTGGGACATGAAGAAAAACATTTTCATGCATTTGATCTAATGAGGGATTGCACGACATACATGTACAGGATTCATGAGGAGAATGTTGCAACATAAGGAAGAGGGAAGTATAATACTCCAAGAGGATTTAATAAAGAAAAACAAGGAGGATTCAATAGGGGTTGAGGTAGAAAAAACTCCGGGAGAGGAGGAAGAGGCCCCATAATATGCTATAACTGTAACCAACCAGGACACTTAGCATGGGATTGCCAAAACCCCTGCACAACATGTACTTACTATTGGGCCTTAGAACATGCGACAAAGGGCTGCCCAAAACTACTGGAAAAATGCATGCTAGAGGAAATCAGAATCAGAACCTAAATATTCAAAAGATATCTGACGAAATACAGAACGAAGAACCAAAAATAACAGTTTTTACATGCGAAGGAACCAAAATAGGGATGGATGCAACCAAAGAAAGGAAACCGATTGAGTAGTGGGTAAAGAAATCATAAGAACCTACATGATCATTTGACCCACAGGAAGAGAAGGATACCTATAAAAAATCAAGGAAAGAACTATTGCGATAGGATTGGACAACATTCACATCATCTATGCCACCTAGGGGGGATATTCATCCCACTGAGGACCAGGTCATGACCAAAGGATCACTGGAGAAGGTAAGCACCTTAGGAAATATTTTGAACAATTTCCTAGAGTTGGTTGAAGTTGAAAAATCATTTCATACATTATGATCTATGATCAATCACTGAGCAAGGAAATGTAGTCCCTACTGAAAATAAAGTAGTGAACCAACTACTGCGCAAGAAAAGAACCAACGGAGAATTCAGGTTTAGCGCACAGATTGGAGAATATGACATAGACAATGTGATCTTAGGTTTAGGGTCTGATGTGAACGTGCTACCTAAGAAGACATGGGAGATGATGGGGAGACCAATGTTAGTGTGGTCACCCATCCAATTGAGACTAGCAAATTAGTACAAAATAGTACCTCTTAGAAGATTAACATGAATACCTGTTAATATAGATGGAGTGCACAATGTCACAAATTTTGAATTTATCAATATTGTAGACGACATCCAACCGTATCCAACATTAATGGGACTGGAATGGACCTTTGATAACCAAGCCATTATCAATTTGAAAAGGCAAGAGATGATATTTGAAGTGGGAGAACTGAAAGTGACTGCACCCTTAGACCCAAAAGAAGGAAGGAAATACATAGAACTAGCGCACGATGATGAAATCGATCACCTCTACAACATGAATGCAAGGATGGATGATTATGTTAAACCCACCATAGATGGCACACTGAGCTGGAGACGCATTAGTTTGTGTACATCAGACTTAGAAGCAGATCTGGAAAACTGGCAGTAGAGAATGCATGAAGTCTCAACACGATGATACGCATGCATGACCAGATTAGTACGTTGGATTGGAAAAAAATTGTGCAACCCACCTAATTATGACAGATTGACAGATATAACAACATTCATATAAAAATTCGAGGCACAAGTACCATAGTAAGACAGGATACTGGCACTGGACATTGTATTGAAAGCCACTCTTGCAAGATGGTGGGCGACTATTGAGCCTCATTTTTGTCACCTCCAATTGCCTTATCTTGGCCATATCTTGACCAGTGTTTCCTAATACCTATGCAATTTCTGCCTATTTTCCTCATCAAACATGTATTTTAACAATTTTTGCGTACCTATGAGGTAACTGATGTTTAATCATAATTTATGGTGATTTATTAATAATTAGGATTGGATATTTGATGTTTAGAACTTTCTAATTACTTTGGATGGTTCAACCAGAATTCATGACAATAATTCCTATTGCTGAGATCTTCCGTTACTAACTTGTATTACTGTGTGCGTCCAGTACCGAGTTATGCAGTTGTGCACGTTCGGTACTTGTTAGCACTCAAGTTTTTCAATATATTTTGAGAGTGTCTTCAACATATTTATGTTGAAATTATCAAAATCCCTTTGAGTGTTTGCCAATGTCCAAACTTCAATTTCTCCAATCTATCTTGATAAGTTCCTATTGATATCTTTGCCTAATAAAGTTCTATGCATAAATCTTTTGCATTATCCTAAATCTAGAGTTTATAAAGCCACATGCCCATTTCTTATGCTAGTCACTAGTCATTACGTTAAGCTAAGCTATGAGTTAAGATCACATTCCTAATTCATAATCTATGAGTCAAAGCTATATGTCAAAATACTAAGCCACGAACTAAGTCAAAGCTAGGCCACGAGTCAATCCTCAAGCTCAAGCCACACATCAAGCATATAGGTGTTTAAAAACTAAATATAGCCATGATATATATGATTTTGCTCCCAATTTCTTGCCCATTCCACCATTTTCATGCATGGATGTGCAAAGTGTAGTGCGCTGCCAAATCTCCTGGGTGCTGTAAATTTCCTGGGTGCTGCGTTTTCTCCTGGGCGCTGCATTTTTTCCTGGGCGCTTTGTATTTCACAGTGCACTACCTAATTTCGCTACCCAATATCTGGTAGAGAACAAGTTTACACACAGATGCAACATAAGGGGTGCTACGTAATTTTGCTGCCTAATATTTCATAGAGGACAAAGGTTTGCACACATATACACCAGAATGGCACTAACAACTGGCACCTAAAATAAAGGGAAGTCGAGCTAGCATCTTTATGAGTGGCTGATGATGGAGAAGCTTGCAGAAACAACAGCTGGCAGAAAGATGACAACTTACAACTTCTACAGGACACTTGGCAATGGACAAAGATGCGCATCAAAGAAGAAAGTGTCATTCAAATTGTGTTGGATTAATTACCAACATTTTTCCCTTTTTGTAGCAGTTTGTTAAATAACTGTTAGCATAGGTGTTATATGGATAGATGGTTCTGGAAGAATCTGATGTGAGGAAGGCCAACATGCATCTCCAGCTGTTGCCTTTCCTTTTCATTATAAATCCATGTTCCAAATGGGGAAAGAGGAGGGGTGAAGAGACTCGAGAGGTCTGGGTAAAATTTCAAGATCCGTGAGGGAGATAGATAGGCATGAAAATTATCTGATTTTTAAGTTGCAGACATGTGCTGATTTTTTATGTAAAAGACCTCAACTGACAATGAAGTTATGTATTAGTTTGTTTTCTCTTTTCTATGTAAATCATGTTTCCATCTTTCATCTTCTTGGATATGTGTTGCTGCTATAGGTTATATGTCTACAATTTCTGTGATGAGAGGGTTATTGTATAGGATATGCTCTATCCCTTGCCACATGCTTAACTAAGTTTTGATTCAGTCTTAGAAAGGATTTCTGAAAACTGAGTTTTTCCTCTTGCTGTTACATGTATTGAAGATTAGGATGATCGTTAATCATTTTCAGTTTTGTTTTTCTTATTTCTTGTTTCCATCTCTTTATAAGAATTTTAACTGATCTTAACTTTGTTGACCTGATTTGCTGCAAATAGAATGTTAGTTCAGGATTACAGTTTCTTTTCATGGACTCCATGCCCAGTGGCTTCATTTAATTCTTCATTAATTTAACCACTCTCATAATTTCCTAAAACCCAAGTTATCCAATCAAACATTTTTATTCATGATGTGCTAGGCTTGCACTTGAGCAATCCAAGAGCAACTTTTAGCGCTAACATTTTTGGCGCCGTTGTCGGGGACGAATTTGAGGAGATTGAAAATCTCCCTGGGAAGAACGACACTGCACAACTCCAACTTTAGATGGTGACTAAAGTTGGACACCTTCAAGACTGCACATTCACCATGGGGAATCCATTGTTCAGAATCTGTTGGTGACTCCACTGTAATGAGACCAATTAAATGGCTATGAAGGCTATCCTAGACAAGAGGTGTCCCCACTCGATTTCTCAGCTATAGAGGATTATCCACATATTGTGCCTCTTATTGATGAATGGCAAGATCTGTTGCCCAAATTTTATGAAGGTAAGGATGACAACCCTGTTGAGCATGTTCATGAATTTCATGCTTTGATGCAACAACTTGACATCCATCATGAAGATATATTGATGAAAATGTTCATGTATTCATTGGATGGGGATGCACGCAAATGGAATTTCTCGTTACCCCCTTCCAACATTTCATYCTTGAAGGATTTCCACAGAGTATTCAATGAACACTACAAAAKGTTTTATCTCTYTGAAAGTATTTKTCATAACTGTTGTTAGGGATATGTAGAATGTGCTCAAGATTTGTTAGATTTCTCTGCTGAATATAAAGATGAAAACTGTTTTATTCATTGTCCAAATGAAGATATGAATGAACCTCTTTCTTTTTCTTATTCTCAAGAAGAAAGTCTTCCAGATATTAGTCATGATTGTACTAATGATTTCATGGATTCAATTACATTATATCCTGCACCTTATGCATCTGATGTCTCCGATTTGAAAGAAGAACCAATTGTAGAATAGGATCTTTCTCTTTTCCTACAAGAGGTTTCCCATGATATCTTTTCACCTGAGATTGAAGAGAGAGATTGGGGGATTATTTGATTTTATGTGCAATACCAAGGAGCCTAGGGCTCACCTATCTTTGATGAATACTTTGATGAAGAAGAGCAGATCCATTTTGCTGATTTGAGGAGCAACCAACCGAGTTATGACAGTTATGAATCTGATTCTGATAGAGAACAATATTGTGAAGAAATCAGCTATCAGGAAATTGTTGAAGACATTCAATAGTCATCCCTACAAATCAATGAGCCCGCATGCACTATATTTGAAATTGGATCTGCAAACAACAACAAACAATCTATCATCAACAATGAAGTTAGTTTGCAACTATGTTCAGATTTGCAGGCAATTGTAGGTAGCAGCCATGATCAACATGAGGATATGCAAAAATCTTATGATGTAAAACTAAAACAACAAGAATAGGTATTCCTTTCCAGTTTTATTGATCCGTTTTCTGATTATATTGGATCTTTGAGAAGCTTAGATGTCAGAACACTTTTGTCAAATGAAGGTTGGCTGTTCTGTTCTTTTGAATTGCATATTAATAATCTATGGGTTCCTTCATTCATCATTATCGCATCAAGGATTTCACCAGCTAATCATATGCTTGTATGGTTTCATTGGAAGCATGATCTTACTTGATCAAGAAGCAACACACTTGATTAGAGTAGGAGTAGGAAGAAATAAGCTCGTTTTTGAGCATTTCCTTTCCGTCAATTTGCAGTAGTTATTTTTCAGTTTCAAATAAGGATTAGAGATTCTCTCAGGCTTGCTGGTTTCCTGGACAGAGATGGAGATGGATAAGGATACTATTCTATAGGTTCTTGGTAGTTCTCAGGGAGCATGCCATCCCCCATGGAGCCAATGTTAACACTCAATTTTTTCAATATATTTTGAGAGTGTCTTCACCATATTTATGTTGAAATTATCAAAATCCCTTTGAGTGTTTGACAATGTCCAAACCTAAATTTCCCCAATATGTCTTGACAAGTTCCTATTTATATCTTTGCCTAAGATTCCTTTGGCCTTTGTATTTTTGACCTGCATAACCAAAAAACCAACTTTTAGTAGTTTTTCCTAAATATTTATTTTGTTGATTTCCCTATGTTTTATTTTTAGTTACCTTTTCAATAAATGAGTTTATTGACTTCGATAGAAGAGGTGGCATGTGATTTAAAGTGTCTTAACTCTAGTCTAAACCTAAAGTTATATGCATAAATATTTTTCATTATCCTAAGTCTAGAGTTTATAAAGCCACATGCCCATTTCTTATGCTAGTCACCAGTCATTACATTAAGCTAAGCTACGAGTTAAGATCACGTTCCTAATTCATAATCTATGAGTCAAAGCTATATGTCAAAATACTAAGCCACAAAATAAGTCAAAGCTAGGCCACGAGTCAAGCCTCAATATCAAGCCACACATCAAGCATATAGGTGTTGAAGAACTAAATATAGCCATGATATATATGATGTTGCTCCCAATTTCTTTCCCGTTCCACCGTTTTCATGCATGGATGTGTAGATTGCAGTGCGCTGCCAAATCTCCTAGGCACTGTGTTTTCTACTGGGCACTGCATTTTCTGCTGGGCACTGTAAATTTCCTGGGTGCTTCGTTTTCTCTTAGGTGATTCATTTTTTCTTGGGCTCTGTGTATTCCATAGTGCACTACCTAATTTCGCTACTCAATATCTGGCAGAGAACAGGTTTTCACACAAATGCAACATAAGGGGCGCTACATAAGTTCATTGCCTAATATTTCACAGAGGACAAAGGTTTGCATGCATATACACCAGAATGGCACCTAAAATAAAGGGAAGTCAAGCTAGCATCTTTATGAGTGGCTGATGATGGAGAAGATTGCAGAAACAACAACTGGTAGAAAGATGACAACTTACAACTTCTATAAGACACTTGGCAATGGACAGAGATGTGCATCAAAGAAGAAAGTGTCATTCAAATCGTGTTGGATTAATTGCCAACATTTTTCCTTTTTTGTAGTAGTTTGTGAAATAACTGTTAGCATTGGTGTTAGATGGATAGATGTTTATGGAAGAATCCGATGTGAGGAAGGCCATCATGCACCTCCAGCTATTGCCTTTCCTTTTTATTATAAATCCATGTTCCAAATGAGGAAAGAGGAGGGGTGAAGAGACCCAAGAGGTCTGGGTAAAATTTCAAGATCCGTAAGGGAGCTAGATAGGCATGAAAATTATCTGATTTTTAAGTTGCAGAACTGTGCTAATTTTTTATGTAAAAGACCTCAACTGACAATGAAGTTATGTATCAATTTTTTTTCTCTTTTTTTTGTAAATCATTTTTCCATCTTTCATCTTCTTGGATATGTGTTTCTGTTATAGGTTATATGTCTGCAATTTCTATGCTGAGAGGGTTATTGTATAAGATATCCTCTATCCCTTGCCATAGGCTTATCTGAGTTTTGATTGAGTCTTAGAAAGGATTTCTGAAAACTGAGTTTTTCCTCTTGCTGTTACATGCATTGAAGATTAGGATGCTCTTCGACCATTTTCAGTTTTGTTTTTCTTATTTCTTCTTTCCATCTCTTTATAAGCATTTTAACTGATCTTAGCTTTGTTGACCTGATTTGTTGCACATAGAATGTTAGTTCAGGATTACAGTTTCTTTTCATGGAATCCATTCCCAATGGATTAATTGCCTTCTTGATTAATTTAACCACTCTCATAATTTCCTAAAACCCAAGTTATCCAATCAAACATTTTTATTCATGATGTGCTAGGCTTGCACTTGAGCAGTCCAAGAGCAACTTCTAGTGCTAACAGTACCTGTTCCAAATTCCCAAGCTTGGATAGTTGAACGAGATTGTTCTCGATGGGTCTAAGGAATTTGTTGGTTTGAACATTCTTTGTTCGTTGGAGACCACAATACATTTCATCACTCATGCACTTCGTGTCATGAGGATGAAATCGTTCCCTTAAAAATCGATGTATCATCCAATTGTAATAATTATGCAAATATTTGATGTTATCTTCAAACTTGGATTGTAACGACTACTTATCTTTAAAGAGAGAGCCTTGTAGATGATAAGAATATACATAGATAGAATTAAGCACAATTATGTTGTAAGTTTGGTTCTTGAACAACTGTGGATTGTACCTCCATTTTTCTGAAGTAATGATATAGTTTTAGTTTATGGGTTATATGTGTGCATTTAAATCTTCTCTATTGTAAGTTTCACTTAAGAGCTACCTTGTTGGTCTGGAAAGGGCCCACCGACCCAATCAAGGTAAGTCTCTTTGTAATTAATTGTGAATATGATTCCGGTTTTCTGTGTCTGTGAATAGAATAATTTTATGTTTGAATACAACATCTAATCCCACCCCTGTCATGTTTCAGTGATACATTTAATAGCAGGTCACATGGATGTGTGGTAATTTGAGTAAGTGAGAGTTGTGTGTGTAATGTGAGGTATCTGAGTGAAATGATTTCTATGTAATGATTTGACATCTTTGTGTGAGTATGTGAGAACAATCATTCGATTTAAGTGCTTTAGTGTTTTTTCTAGACTAAATGCTATAGTGTTTGTTTTTGTTCTGCAAATCTAAGGACAGGTTGGATCTCCATATTTCACCATACATGAGCCTATAATGGAGCATTACACTACACTTATCTTTCTTTTCTAGAATTTATTAGATTACACCTTGCAAACATAGGCACAATCAATACCTCCATCTTTCACCATACATGAACTTATAATGGAGTGTTTTACCCTACCTGGTAATTCTTTTAAGCTTGATTAAGATTCCTTTTTTTGAAAAACATGTAGAGTGTTAATTGTTGTTTGTGTAGTTGTTCCAGAAGATGGAATCACAGTTCATATTTACCTTTCATGATCCAACAATGAATAGATCCATCACCTGAGAAAGAATTATAGATTATATGCTTGTTGATAAGTTTTGCTTTCTGAATTTTGAATTGTGTGGGGAGTGTTATTTAAAAGGTCTGAAAGCATAGTATTTAGTTTCGAAAGTGTTTTCTTACATAGAATATACTCAACAGACATAGGAAATTATATGTTATTGGTACATATAGTACATCAAATCTATTGATTACGAAACCGGATTGACATAATAAATGATTGCAATATATTCTACATATAATTGCAACAACATTTTGGCGTCGTTGTCAGGGAGTTGTAAACAGTAATAGGTAGTGTTTGCATTGGATTGCTTTTATGGTTTTGGATTGGTTTTAAAGATGACCTGAGGGTGGGGAGAAGATAGTAAGATGTGAGGGAAGAGCCCACACATCCACTTTAGTGGGGTTTTCCAAAGTCAAGTTGTCGTCTTACCTTCAATACTTAAATTTTGTGGTGAGTTAGTATTTAGATATTATTTTTATGCATAAACATAGAGATAACAAAGGTATATTTATTGCATCTAAAATTGCAGAAAAATCAAGAAAACCCCCCAAAGTTACAGAAAAATCAAGAAACCCCCCCCATACTAACTCAACTAATGTTTGTGTAGGAAAAATCCTCAAAGGGGATATTTCAAAGGTAGTAACTGAAACTACAACCAAATTTCCTAAATATGGAGCTACTGTTCAGATTGAAAACATATTACAACAGGCGGGAAGGGAAGCAGTAGCAACCCAATCAAAAGGGAGAGATTGAAAAGAGACAGAGGTAGTGGTAGAAGAGGCTGAATCTGCCATTGGAGAAACACACAAAGTATTGGAACATTTGGATATACCAACCAACCCAGTGGTTGAACCATCACTTAGTGGGGAGACATCCCCAACAACCTAGAACATGCTATTTGGAGATATGGTAGATGAGGAGGGAAATGCAAACAATGAAACAGAGACATTTGGATTCCCAATATTAGACATTACTAGAGATGTTGCTATGAAGAATATTTCGCTGTCATCACTACCTCACTTCCATGGTATGTTAACAGAAGATCCTAACTCATTTTTGTTTGAATTTGATATACTATGTAAGAGTTATAATTACACCGATAGTGCACAAAAACTAAAACTCTTTCCAAACACACTTAAAGACTCAACATTAAGGTGGTTTATTATCCTAGGAGAACACACTATCTTATATTGGGATGGTATGAAGGAAACCTTCCTCCAGACATATCAGAACTATTGCAGACCTAGAGATGCTAGGAATGACATATTTAAAATGCAACAGTTTGAGGAGGAAATTTTGGAATATTACCGAGAAAGGTTCCTATATAACTATCAAAAGATGAAACAATTTGCCTTAGACACGACCACAATTAGAACCATATTCCTAAAATATATAAGGGATGACTGTATTGAGGTACTAAACCTCATGAATTCTGGGGATGCATATCAGAAGCCATTTGAAGACATTGCAAAGTATTGTAAAAGGTACTCTCATAGCCAAGCCAAAACAGGAAAAAGTTCAAGGGATCCTATAGGAAGAACTAACAAACCTACTCCAGGAGGTGTTACAAGGATATAATTAGAGAATCTGCTTGAAAAATTTAAAACATACATCCTAAACACAATGAGCATCCAGTTAGACACTATGAAGATAAAAAAGAAACAAGAATAAGAAAATGCTACTTTAGCAATTTTCTATCCTCTGTGCAGGAAGAGGCACCCTAAAAAAGAATGTCCTATTAATGTTATTGAAATATGTGGGATTTGTACATAAGATCACCCTACCAATGAGTGCCCTTATTTACCTAGACTAAAATCCATTTTCAAGGGAGGGGGAGAACCATAGAAAACATCATATCCCCTC
>JASDQU010738704.1:13881-53193 GCA_032191745.1 Picea mariana
CATATGCCTTATTAACTCTGTACGAGGAAGAACGATCCTATTTAGGTCTAAGATAGTAGTGTTGTGCGATAAATAAGTCGACGGATGAGATTTCGTCGGAGTGAACCATAGTCATTCACAACCATTAGATTGAGGAAAGTAACGCAGGCGTTACATGCCTTGCCCTTTCTCATCGCGAGCAACGAGAAATTGGGATCGTAAATCCCAAGACCCAAAAGAATGAATCGGGACCGTTAGATCTCGGTTCACATAACCCGACAGCCCTTGGATCCGAAGAAGCTGCGTAGGGGTTAAGCACAGGGGTAGACGCGCGAGGAAGTGACTTGAGCCATGAGATCTGGAGTAGAAAGCCCGTAAACTGTTGGATCGGGAAGAGTTGCACCGGAGTTAAACGCTAGTGTGCAGAGGAGGAGTCCTAACTGTTGATCTCGGCAGGACACGTGTCGACGTTCTGGGAGGCATCGGGATTTCACTCATCGGGGAAATTAGGAGTGTAGAACCGTTGCACAACGAAATCGCGATACGCGATTTCCCGATTGAATCTGGACCGTCCATTATGCGCGACGCGTGTCAGGAGATCCGGAAGGGAATCAGGATATTTGCCATCGGGAAATCGGCATTCCCGTGGACAAGTACTCGGGGAAATCCAAGAGAAAACCCCGACAAGATCTGAGCCGTCCATTAGCAGGGACACGTGTCGGAAGATCCGAGGAAGTCGAAATTCGGAGAATCGGGGTATCCGGAGACAAGAGTCTCATGCACAAGGGAGTCGCGAAACGCGATACTCCGATACAATCAGGACCGTCCATTAGCGGAGACGCGTGGCGAGAGATCCGAGGGAGTCGGAGTTCGGCACATCGGGGTTTTTGAATACATAGAACTCTTGCCATCCGGAATCTCGATCCGCGATTTACCGATAGGATCTGAGTCGTCCATCTGAGGGACAGGTGTCGGAGATTAAGGCGCTATCGGGGTTTGACGCATCGAAAAATCGGAGTTCTCGAGGCCATGAGAACCAAGACCTCATAAGTCCCGAAACCCCGAGAATCAATCTGGGCCATCCGTCCGCGAGGACAGGTGGCAAAGGATCGGGTGCCTTCGGAGTTTTGTTCATCGAAGTTTTCGATGGTAAGGGAATTGTGCATCAGGAAATCGCAACCCGCGATTTCCCGATGAGATCTGAGCCGTTCATGACGAGGACGCGTGTCGGAAGATCCCGAGGGTTCGAGGTTCGGGAATTCGGGATTCTCGATGACAAGAAACTCACGACAGGAAGAATCGCCAAATCCCGAAACGCGACGGTCCCCTAATTATAGCACTCCAGTGGAGGACAGGTGTCACTCCACGCCATCATAAGGAGTGTGGGCCATAGGCGCCGGAACAAGGGACAAATGTTGGAAGATTAAGCTTGGCCGTGAGTTTACGCCAAGTGGCATCGGGGATCGGGGAATCGGAATTTGCGAAGGCATGTGCATTGCGACATCATAAACCCCGAAACCCCGATGGGTAGTTATAGAGTGGTGGACATATGGTAGAAGGTCACATGAGAACGGAGCTAGCCTAGAGGGCTAATGCGTTAGGGGCATATCGGGGATCGGAGAATCGCGAGTTCTGAGGACTCGTGAATTGCGACCTCAGGAAATCCGAAACTCCAGTAGGAGCTGCCCCGAAAGAAGGTAAGGCCACGGCCGTAAAGGCAGTGAACCACAAGCTTGGCCTGGGGAGCTAATGCGTGAGGAGCGTATCGAAATTCGAAGGAACGCGAGTCATAGGGGTGAATGAGTTTGACGTCAGAAACCCCGAATTCTGATATTCTCACCAGGGGTTGGTATTTCGCAAATGCCGGTTTTCTGGAGATTTCTCACTTGAGGGAGATTAATCCAAAAATTTTAAAATTATGATAGTGGGTGTGTTACAACAGCCTTTACCACATCCAGTGGTATGCATTCAATAATATATCATGTGATTTTATAAAAATAACTCTTGCTGAGGAAATTCTTACCTAAATTTCCTTTCAACAATTATGCAAAAAGATTAATAAAACTCATACCTGCATGACTGCCATTAATACATTTTATACTGCCTGAATGTATGATGGCAGTATAAGCTTCCATCCTTCTTTTATCAAACTTATAACCAACACTTCAGCTCTTTGTTGCTTCCCTCCTTATGAAACAACATCACCAACAACACTTGCAAACACGCAAGCATTATTTCCTCTAGCTGACCCAACAAGCCATAACAGACTTGCTCCCACAGAAATTGCAACAACTTCTTTCTCCCTATAAAACTCTTCCTTGTTGATCCCAGAAGTCTACAATTCTTCCCAGATTCCTGAATCTTCTTGTTCTCTCACTATGATCACTGTACATGACTATTTCTGCCCTGAGCACTTTCGACACAATGCCTCTACCTCAGCGGGGTCTGTTGACCTCTTTGTCAAAGGATCTTTCCAAATGATGAGTCGGATTGACTCTTCGTGCCTTTGCTAGACCCCTATTAATCTTACACAGGTCCCCTTTCCTTCTTTAGGCGTAGGTCTTGATAGACCCACAGGCTTATTCCTGCGCGCTTCCAAAACTCCAAGTTTCAGGCGCTAGCCCCTTTTTCATTAGCCCTTTTATTCATATGACTCTGGGCTATGACCTCATGCAAAACTGTGATTAAGGGCGTGGGAAAGAGTGGTTTTAGGCCAACCTGTTTTTCACCCTGCAATTCACCTCCAATTGCCATGCACCACTTTGTTAAAACCATGGTATAATATTTGGCCCGCTCTCAGATTTTTAACATCCAAGCAAGTTTTGGCCCCGCAATCCAGCATGTTCGTCGACCTCCAATCCCTTGGCAATGATCCGCGATCAACGACTGCTATCTACCCTCCCTTTTATACCTTCTTTCCTCCTTCCACATGTGATCCCAAATCACATGATCTGTCGACATGTAGCTCCCTTCCAAATCAACGACTACATTTGATTTCGGCTCTCTGGACCTCGGGAGTTTCAACTCTCAACTATCTTCTTTTCCCCGTATGACAATCTTCTGGAGTGGAAGATCTATTGAAACCTGTCCTCAACAATCAGACGGTTCTGATGAACTATGGCTCTCCGGCCTTCGAGAGTTCTCACGTCTCCACACACACAAATATCCGGAGTGAATTTCCCTGGAGTGATAGATCTTTTGCTATGTGTCCTCTCCAAATCAACGATCCTAATTCTCTTCAGGACTTCGGCTCTTTTCGACCAAGACCAGATCAATGGTCCTTCGACCTCCTCCTCGATCAACGATTGAGATCTCCTTCGAGACTTCTGTGCTTTCATCCTCTGCTTTCCTCCGGAGTGCTCTGCACCCAGAGTTCCAGATCTGGCGCCATGCATCCACTTTCAGATCAATGACCAAGATTTACTTCGATTGTTTCTCCTCCTCCTTGTCCGCAAACTTTCGAAGTTGTGGATCTTACGTCACCTGTCCTCCTAGACGATGTACGGTCCCAAATCACTTCAGGACTTCAGGACTTTGACAAGTCCACTTCTCCTGCGCACACAAGGGTTAAGTCTCATGCATTTACCTCTGGATCCAACAGTTGTTGGTCCTTCACGCTCAGATCCAACGGATGGGATATGTTACTCTCCTCTGCGCTTCCTTTGTTCTGATGGACGCTGATCTAACGGTCCAAGCTCCTCCTCACAATCGATCTGACGGCTATTGTCGCTCCTCCTCCTGAGCTTTTGAATTCTTCTACCTTGGAAGATTTTGTTAGTGTTCAAAGGCTTCGGCCTTTGACCTTTCTCCTACAAGTCCACCTCTTGGATCTCGTCTTCTCTCTCGTAAGAGTTATCTCTTCTGAGCTTTAGGATTTAGAATGAGTCCGTCTCCCACACACTCCTTGCATTATCTCTTCTGGGATTTTCAAATTATTCAGTATCCTAAGGGTCTTGACCCTTTTGTTTCCTTTCAAAGGAAAACTTCGTTCCCTCCTGGCAACCTTATGCTCAAAGCACACCTTGCTGAGCATTTTCTATAGAGTGTTCAACAGATCTATGAGTATCTTCCTCTGACACTCTTCTCCCTGAACTCGACAAAGATTTCTCTCTGTGCACACTTGCACTCGCTCGATGCCTGCCTGGTAGAGCCCTACAAAGTTCGACTCTATCTCTCTTTGAACTCAACACAGAGTTCTTCCCGTGTTCTCCTTGCACTTCTGCTGATGAAGGTTCAATGATATCTCTCTTGAGCTTCTCTGAGGTTAACTTATCTCTGTCAACGCACCCCTTGCAGACAATGTGCATTGCTTGCACTCGAAAACTCAAAGAAGAGAAACAATTGAAACTTATTCAATACTTCACCAATTTACGCATTCAAACCAATCTAATTTAAGAAAACATTCATATTTCATTTTCTTTCCGAKCTCTTCTMTGCTCCGTAATCATTTTCGGGCACTAGCTCCTTTCTCTCAGTCCCCAATCCATGCGACCATGGGTCATGACCAAGCACTAGATCAATAAGCGCTTACTCGGGCCTTCAACCTTTGGCTTCRAAAGATTTTCAAGCACCACACAACAATCTCTCAGAGTTCCGAATTACCGAACTCGCGAAGTAGGGTAGATCATCAGTCCACGTCTACCTAACATATGATGGCTGACACTTAATATGGAACCTCAGGTGTCTAAGTTACGGGTCTTTGGAGGATCTCGCATCCACACATCCGAACTATTAATCTCCGAACATTCCCAATCACCTTTGGTGATGTCATTACGTCACATCACTTAACGTTTTCCAATTGCGGGGGCATGCAACGGTGTTTTGGAGCAACCCGCCTGTTGTCCCGCAATTCTTCTGATGCTGAAACGTAACTCCTCGATGAAACTGCAGTTTGGATTGCAGGACCGCCTTGGAGAATTAACTCTCGTGCAACTTGGGTCCCCACAATGCCTCCTGGCTGTCGATCTTGATTTATCATGACCAACGCCAGTGTGGGTCCTCTGACCTTTAACTACGTTACGTAACCTCAGCCCCACTAGCCATGCTCATACGGAAAGCCACATGGAGGAATACTAGTGGCTGATACATGGT
This sequence comes from Picea mariana, assembly GCA_032191745.1. Classification (NCBI taxonomy): domain Eukaryota; kingdom Viridiplantae; phylum Streptophyta; class Pinopsida; order Pinales; family Pinaceae; genus Picea; species Picea mariana. The sequence continues at coordinate 18,952 of JASDQU010738704.1, forward strand.
CCATTCAGATGGGTGACACACGTCTTGTTCCAAATGTCATTTCAACCTTCCATGGGTTCGAAACCCACTGACACATGGCACACATCCCATGTGTCCACGTCCATCCAAGTGACGTCATCATGACTCACTACTTCGGCTCTTCGGAAGCTTTCGCCCTTCACTACTGCATTTGACCTTTTAACATTGGCTTGATCCAACGATCGAGCTCTCCTCTCTAGATCTACGGTGTAGATCCACTTCGGAGCTTTGGGCTTCGACCCTTCTCTTGTTTCTGGCATCAGACTTCACTGAAGTCTCGAATTCTGGAGGGCTTCCGGTTTAACTCCTCTGCACCTTTTGAAGATCTGATGGTCGTAAGGGATTTCCCTTCCTTCCAAATAGATACTATGGCGCAGAACAAACTCTATTACTCTGCATATTTCCAAAGGAATTCACGACTAAATACCTCGCAACATTACCGGATCAGACGATCGTGAAGGATTCTTCTTCTCCCAAATAGATCCTAAGGTCCACATTACTCTGGGGCCCAACACCACTTTTGTCATGGTTTTACAATATCGCTATGCCTCCTGAGCTTCGTAACACGGTCAAGGTAACTTCTTGGCACTCAGGAAGGTTCTGGGATTCGAAATTGGTCCTCCAGACACAATTTCCATGATAAACTTTGGGTCCATTGACCAGTTATCCAACCCATTCATGTTTAGCATTAAAACCTTGGCTTTGAACTTGAATTTTGTCCATTTCGACAACCATTCTTTTCCAAAACTTTTTCTTCAAATACCACTAACATAGGCCATCCAGGCTCAGTGTTGAAACCATGTCTCTGATATCAATTTGTAACATTCCCAGCCACCAACAGGCCGGGCAATGCCATTAACACAACCTTAACTTAGCCTTTAAAGCTCTGATACCAAACTGTAGCATCCCCGACCAACATAGAGACTGGGTAATGCTACCACTGCAAAATATACACTTATATAATATATGCATTTTAATCGAATTAAAACACTTAACCACAATAATCACAGAATTACTGCTACCATACAGAATCAATGGAATTAACAATAGTGCATATACACAATGGAATACATGATAACATTCAAGCATCACAGACATGCATAACGAATAAATTACGCACAAACTGATACTTATATTTTCAATTGGAGTAACACCACAAACTACGTGCAGACCTTCCACGAATCTCCCAGCCATAGACCATGCTTCTCATCATGCTCAGTAGTGGGTCACCACCAAGTTGGGACTAAGCACCACCCAGGGCAAGGGATTCCTAGACTAGACTGAGGTTACAAAAAACTGCACAGTGCAACTAGAAGGATTCTCTCCAAGAGCCTTCTTATGCCGACTACTCATGGACTCTCATTCCTCACATGCATGTTCCACCCGAGAGTTTACACCTTCACAAGAATAGTCCATCAATTGCTTCACCTCCCTCTCTGGGTCTTGACAACAGGAAGGATCAAGAATTCTTAGAGCTCCGTAGTTGGTGCTGGACTCTCTCTGGAAGAAAACCACTTCCCAACAGACTCTCTCACCTAGAGAGAGATTCTCACAAGCCTGACAACCTGCCTCTTCTACGACGGGCCTGACAACCCACTTCTTCAGCACACTCCTTGACTCAACTCCAGATAGGTGAGGACAACAGGAACGGTTCAGCACTCATTCACACAGGATGACAGTAACAACAATAGATGGGCATGGCATCGCAGGTGACAACAACCCACGCTAAGACACGACACAACTAAGGTGATTACTCATGTGTCGGCTTCCTCGGAAGACACCGAACGGTTCACAGATTTTAAGTCTCGGGTGTGTGCGTGAATATTGCAAAGGTTGAATATAGAGGCCATGATATTCAAGGGAATACATCATTCGGCTTAACGGTTCTGGTTTTCAGGAATGCGTGATGGTATACAAATACAGATGCAGAGGCAAAATGGGTTCAGACACCCCCGATCCCAGGGAACTCAGGCGAAGGATGACAGAATGACCAAACCCCCAACACGAGTGACTCATCATTTTTAACTGCATGCACCCAGGTCGACACTTGTCTTCCTGGAGCTGCATGTGTTTCCACTTAGCACACGTTCCCTTTACAGGAACTTAGGACAACACTCAACATGTCCACCTTAATCTTTAGGAAATAATAATAAATTATTATCCCCTTTAGAGGTAAGCCCCCTAGCTTAGCCCCTAGGCCCAAACACTTAGCCTCTTCCCTTACCCAACCTTGTGGAAGATTAGTCCCCCATCACTCTTTCTTCGTGGTCGGTCTGCACGTAGCGATGTTTATATTTTATTAATGATCTGCATAATTACATATACAAAATCAGGCTCCTGGCCTTTAACACCTAAGCTCTCCGGCCTAATCACCAAATAAGCCTCCTAGATTATTATAACTCGGCTCACCAACCTACAAAACATGTTTACAATACATAATATAATTGGGCTCATCTTTGGGGATATTACAGTGCATGTATCCCTTTGTCAGACGTGAGCTCAGATCGGTATGGGTCTGCAGTAAAATCTGACCATAGGGGTACCACGACTGACAATTCAGTCCCCACGGACGGGCCCTCCATGCCTTCTAATTACTAAGTGAGTCAAGGTTCCAACCACCAATCCTTTCATTTATTAACTGAACCCTCGAGATCGAGACGAGGTTAGTGCCTAGGGGGGCCATGCGCTGCTCTCGGATCAGACACTATATGAGCACATGATTGCGGAGCCGTCAAAAGCGGTTTAAACTCACACCGCTTTTGGGCCCACAATCGACTGCCTTCTGCCACGTATCACTTTCACCAAACCACGATTTCAATTGCGGGACCGCTTAATAATTTTATCGATCGAGCAAGTTGCGTCCCCGCAATGAAGCATGACTGTTGATCTGGGAACACCTGCTAGATTTAGCGCTATTGCCAAGCTTAACCGCCCACCAACTTTAGAATCTGCCAAATTGTGCCCTGGGGAGGGGGACACTACTCTTGATGTTAAACAATAACACTTCCTGGGGGATGACCTGTCGCTGCTATGCTGACGTGTCACGAAAGAGAAGTGACACGTGTAACTAAGAAATAAGCGAATGATATGCCCACGACTGCCTGGACTAAGTGCCACATGTCACTGTCAAACATGTGCCAAGTGTCACGACCGATGAGTGCACCATATGTCCATATTGATAACTACCATTTATCCTCTTAAATCGATGACTGAGATCTCCTTCGGGTCTCCAGACTCCGAGAAAATCAAATCTCAAACCTAATCCTCTTCCATGCGCTTTTACCCGGAGCTAAGGATCTAGCAATGCGTGGCTTATGGATCAACGACTAAGATCCCTTCGGGTCTCTGGAATCCGGGGAAATTAAAACTTAAATATCGCTTTTTCCCCTTCTCTTTCCTCCGGAGCCCTAGATATGGCGCCGCATGTCCATTTGAATCGGATGGTTGAGACTTACTCCGAGCCTTCGGGCTACGGGTGTTTCGGGACTTCGGACGATTCGGGACTTCGGGCACTTCAGCGCTTCGGGACTTCGGGCACTTCGACGCTTCGGGCCTTCAGGACTTTGGGAGGAACTACCACTAAGATCAATGACTCCCTGCTGATTTTGAGATCAATGGTCCATGATTTCTTTGGGAGTTCGGGCTTCAGGTCTTCAGAAGTTTTATGCACTTCTCACTTCGAAACTCCCGAAGCTCATTTCCTCGAATGCTTGGATTGGCTGCCACCTGTCCTCCTCAAGATCGGATGGCTCATGCTCACTTTGGGTTTTCGGAATTTGAACCTTTGACAAACAACTTTAACAATATTTCGAACCCCCGATTCCTGTGAACCGTCGATCTGATATTCTCAGGAATGTCCACCGCTAAAGCTGATCTCGCCTGTTGCTTGCATTTCGAGCCTGAAATGGACTGCTCTGAACGCCRCGCTTTGACGTTTCTTGTGCAGGCCGCGAACTTGGACAACCTGCTTCCCTTGAAAACTATATGTGATAACATTTGGCTCCACAGGGGATGGATGGCTCCCTGCGAGCTGCCAAGAACAAGAAGTTCCAKTCGCCTTATGCATTGGGCTATGGATTCATGCTCAAAAAACATACTGTTGAGGATTAAAGGCCGACAAGCACACTATCCTAAAAATGAAAGMAAAATACATGGGCTCCTGGAGGAGTTTATTTATGTATTCCTAGACTAATTTATTTTTACAAAACGCTAGGTGAAAGCAAACTTCAACCATAGCCATTCAAGAAATTCCCTCGCTGCAAACTTGTTTACTCTGTCACTAATCAAATAAAAACAATGCAACTATGACAACGAAATGATTACTCTTTTCATCTCTCCTCCCAGTGTTGAAGTCGCGATAAAGCTGAGCGGCTCCAAGACATGAACGAAATGTAACTCCATGTACTCCCTTATAGGTTCATAGAGAAAATGAAAAAACCCACTGGGTTGGTGACAGAAAACATGCTCTGTCTTACAACTGCTCACACATGGCTTAATGTCTCTCGAAAGCACGGGTGAGAACGGCTGATGCAAGCTGACTGATCACAGGTGATGGTTGCTCATTTGTAGGCTGTCGGCAGGATATGAACTGCACATTTGGTTCTCCCTCTTCTTCTTCATGACTCTCCCAAGGATCAGAATCATAATCATCATAAACAGGAAACATGGGAAAGCTTTGCCCTTTGTCTTCTGTAGGCACAGAATGGCGGATTTCCACACAATGTTTTTCCTCAATGTATAAAGGAAAAGGCTTCGTGGTATGCTCTTGGAAATCCTCAAAATCTGAAACATATGATTCCATGTGTATAGCCATAGAATCATGAATCGTGTGACAGAATCTTGGCTACTTTAGAAGACCAGGTTACTCCTCTGTAAATGCCTCTCTGCTTGCAAATAAAAAACCTCCCTGCTCCTTCGAAAACAACTCTCGATCATCAGTGGTTGCAGTCTCTTTTCCTTGTTGTTGTTCCAGCTTTGATTCATAATCATTATCTTCTTGCTCAGAATCTGAAACATGCTAACAGTCTTCTTCCTTAGGCACATGCAATTTTTTAAGATATGCTTGCATATGAACCCCCTTGCTAGCCTTGATGTACTCTTCGACTTCTTCAGCATCTTCAAGCAGGTGTATTAACGATGAATATTTCCTCGCTCTCAGGAGAAGGACCAGCTTTGGATGGTGAGCCACTACATAGTACACCATGGCAAAATTCTCCGTGGGTCTGATCTCCATAGGCATACTATGATAAACACTGTAAAACCTCCTATTGAAGACAGCCAAGGCTTCTTCTTCCCCTCTCCTCAAGGCATTAAACCTAAACCAGTATTGATCAAGGAACTTGTTCTCACCCCAACACTTTAAAAATGCATGGCATAGCTCGGTCCAGGAGCCAATAGAACCGGCTTCCAGACATCTAAACCACACAACAACATCTCCAGACAGGGATTGTGAGAACAACCTCATGGGAACATCATCATGAACAATCTCAAACTGATCGACAAATCTCTCAAAGGCCTCCAAATGCCTCTCAGCTGTAATATGATCCTCTCCAAAAAACTGAGGAAGATACTCAAAGGAATAAAGAGGATAAGGATGAAGGTCATGTGGCAGCCTTAAAAGTTTAAACAACTTATTTCTGATTTTAATTTGAAAAATAGTGGGGTGATCATGAGGATTAACGAGTTGATGGCAAGGCTCAACAGGAATAACGGAACGAGATTTGAGAAGACTGTGAATTGTTTTTAACCTCCTGAGGGCTACAAGGGTGATCAATTTCAAAAGGAGATGCAATACAAATCCCACTTTTATGAATAGGCAGAGGTGAAGACACGAGATCGAAATCTACACCATAATAAGAGGTCATGCTTTCTTCTTCCAAGGATGGATAAATAAAGGAAGGCCTATTATCATCTAAATAGACAAAGCAGAGTATAATCCTCTTTATATGTGAAAGGAAAGAGAGAAATGAGTTGATAAAAAGGAACACAATTTCATGAATAAATCTCATAAACTGATACTTGGTCTTCCCCTTCTATATGGTCATCTTTCTATCAACAGGATCCTCCCCAATGGAGTATTCAATAGTGGAGTCGTTAGGTGCAAGTTGCAATCTTCAATGGTTCTGATGTCTGATGCACCTTCAGAATCAAAAGCTCATTGTCGTTCTTATCCATGGAAATGTCTTCAATTCATTTCGCGGCAACGACGCCAAGAATGTTAGCACTGAAATTCACCCTCATATTGCAGGAGGATAAGCCTAGTACCCATCATAGTTTTTGGTGGATGTTGGTTTTATATGAGTGGAGGTCAATGGACAAAACTCAATATATGAATGATGTTCAACACGGAACTGGACAAGAAATGCACAGGGAAGTGAGGGCCACATTAACTTCAGTGATTGAATTGAGTTTAAGTGTGAGCAGAGGGAAGACTTAGTGAGAAAGGTGAACAAGACTGCTATTAGCATCAAGCTTTCAAGTAGCTTGGAGAAGAAAAACTCAGACTCAAGATCACTCTTGAGCTAAAGCTTCAGAATCTGAAATATGTCCAAACAACACAGTCACAACAACACAATGATCAAACTTACATCACAATGCAACTATAATAACTCGACTAGATCCTTCATTCCTGAGCCATTCAGTGTAAGAGAGAAAACGATAACAAGGGAGATGACTAAAACTGGTCACAATACCACTATAATCAAACCTACATTACAACAACATAACAATCCTCGACTAGATCCTCCATGCCTGAGTGTTTTAGCACAGTTTTTACAGAGAGATGAAAAGAAGTCAACTTCTATTAACATGAAAGTCTAAAATTTGGTACATAACCAGAGAACAGTTCTGGCATCAAAAGATTACAAAATAGGGAGCTCTGCTCAACCAATTGATGACCTTAACAAAATATCAAAACTATCTCTTTATACTCGGATCAGTCCCCGACTATTAGGAGTATGATCCCATCACTAAATTCAAAGCATTGCGTCTGAGCAGTCGTCTGTCAAACTGTGCATGTATCCCTCTGTCAGACATGATCTCAAATTGGTATGGGTCTATAGGCAAATATGACCATAGGGGTACCACGGCTAACATTTCAGTCCCCACGGTCGGGCCCTCCACACCTTCTAATTACTGAGTGAGTCGAGGTTCCAACCACCAGTCCTTTCATTTATTAACTAAACCCTCGAGATCGGGACAAGGCTTAGTGCCTAGGGGGCGTCCACGCGCTTCTCTCGAATCAAACACTATATGAGCACGTGATTGTGGGGCCGTCAAAAGTGGTTTGAACTCACACCGCTTTTGGGCCTGCAATCCACTGCCTTCTGCCACGTATCACTTTCTCCAAACCACCGTTTCAATTGTGGGATTGCTCAATAATTTTATCGATTGAGCAAGTTGTGTCCCCGCAATGAAGCATGACTGTTGATCTGGATGCGGTCTGCGATCTGGGTGCACCTGCTAGATTTAGCGCTACTGCAAAGCTTAACCGCCTGCCAACTTTAGAATCCGCCAAACTGTGCCCTGGGGGAGGGGGATGCTACTCTTGTCGTTGAACAATAACACCTCCCGAGGGATGACCTATCGCTGCTATGTTGACGTGTCACGAAAGAGAAGTGACACGTGTCACTAAGAAAGAAGCGAATTATATGCCCATGGCTGCCTGGACAGAGTGCCACGTGTCACTTTCGAACAGGTGCCAGGTGTCATGACCGACGAGTGCGTCAGATGTCCATACTGATAACTGCCATGTATCCTCTTAAATCGATGGCTGAGATCTCCTTCAGGTCTCCGGACTCCGGGAAAATCAAATATCAAACCTCATCCTCTTCCATGCGCTTTTACCTGGAGCTAAGGATCTGGGGACGCATGGATCTTGGATCAATGGCTAAGATCCCTTCGGGTCTCCGGGCTCCGAGAAAATCAAAACTCAAATGTCTCTTTTTCCCCTTCGCTTTCCTTCGGAGCCCTAGATCTGGCGTCGCGTGTCTATTTGAATCAGACGGTTGAGACTTACTCCGGGCCTTTGGGCTTCGGGTGTTTCAGGACTTCGGGCGCTTCGGGACTTCGGGCGCTTCGGGACTTCGGGCACTTCGGCGCTTCGGGACTTCGGGCACTTCGGCGCTTCGGGCCTTCAGGACTTTGGGAGGCACTGCCGCTAAGATCAACGACTCCCTGGTGATTTTGAGATCAAAGGTCCACGATTGCTTCAGGAGTTCGGGCTTCGACTCTTCAGAAGTTTTATGCACTTCTCACTTCGAAACTCCCGAAGCTCATTTCCTCGAATGCTTGGATCGATTGCCACCTGTCCCCCTCAAGATCGGACGGCTCATGCTCACTTCGTGTTTCGGGACTTCAGACCTTTGACAAACAAATTTAACAATATTTCGAACCCCTGATTCTTGCGAACCGTCGATTTGATATTCTTAGGAATGTTCGCCGCTAAAGATGATCACGCATGTTGCTTGCATTTTGAGCCCAAAATAGACTGCTCTAAACGTTGCGCTTTGACGTTTCTTATGCAGGCTGCGAACTTGGACAACTTCCTGCCCTTGACAACTATATATGATAACATTTGGCTACATAGGGGATGGCATGCTCTCTGCGAGCTGCCAATAACAAGCAGTTCCAGTCGCCTTATGCATTGGGCTATGGAGTCATGCTAAAAAAACATCTTGTTGAGGATTAAAGGCAGACAAGCACACTATCCTAAAAATGAAAGCAAAGTACATGGGCTCCAGGATGAGCTTATTTATGTACATTCCTAGACTAATTGATTTTTACAAAGCCCTAGGTGAAAGAAAACTTCCACCATAGCCATTCAAGCAACTCCCTAGCTGCAAACTTGTTTACTCTGTCACTGATCAAATAAAAACAATGCAACATGGACAACAAAATGATTACGTTTTTCAGCTCTCCTCCCAGTGTTGAAGTTAGGATAAAGATGAGCGGCTCCAAGACATGAAGGAAATGCAACTCCATGTACTCTCTTACAGGTTCATAGAGAAAACGATAAAACCCACTGGGCTGGTGACAGAAAACATGCTCTGTCTTACAACTGCTCAGACATGGTTGAATGTCTCTGGCAAGCACGAGTGAGCGAACGATTGATGCAGGATGACTGATCCCAGGTGATGGTTGCTCATTTGCAGGCTCTGGGCAGGATATGAACTACACATTTGGTTCTCCCTCTTCTTCTTCATGACTTTCCCAAGGATCGGAATCATAATCATCATAAACAAGAAACATGGGAAAGATCTACCCTTTGTCTTCAGTAGGCACATAATGGTGGATTTCCACACAATATTTTTCCTCAATGTATAAAGGAAAAGGCTCTGTGGTATGCTCTTGGAAATTCTCAAAATCTGAAACATATGATTCCATGTGTATAGCCATAGGATAATGAATCGTGTGACAGAATCCTGGCTGCTTTAGAAGACCAGATTGCTCCTTTGTAAATGCCTCTTTGCTTGCAAATAAAAAACCTCCCTGCTCCTTCGAAAACAACTCTCGATCATCAACAACTGCAGTCTCTTTTCCTTGTTGTTGTTCCAGCTTTGATTCATAATCACTATCTTCTTGCTCAAAATATGAAACATGTTGTCAGTCTTCTTCCTTAGGCACATGCAATTTTTTAAGATATGTTTGCATATGAACCCCCTTGCTAGCCCTGATGTTCTCTTCGACTTCTTCAACATCTTCAAACATGTGTCTTAACGATGAAGATTTCCTCTCTCTCAGGAGAAGGACCAGCTCTAGATGTTGAGCCATGACATAGTACACCACGACAATAGTCTCTCTGGGTCTGATCTCCATAGGCATACTATGATAAACAATGTAAAACCTCTTGTTGAAGATAGCCAAAGCTTCCTCTTCCCCTCTCCTCAAGGCATTAAACTCAAACCAGTATTGATAAAGGGACTTGTCCTCACCCCAGTGCTTTAAAAATGCATGGCATAGCTCAGTCTAGGAGCCAATAGAACCGGATTCCAGACATCTAAACCACACAACATCTCCAGACAGGGATTGTGAGAACAACCTCATGGAAACATCATCATGAACAATCTCAAACTGATGGTTAAAGCTCTCAAAGGCCTCCAAATGCCTCTCAGCTGTAATATGATCCTCTCTAGAAAACCAAGGAAGATACTCAAAGGAATAACGAGGATAAGGATGAAGGTCATGTGGTAGCCTTAAAGGTTTAAACAACTTATTTCTGATTTTAATTTGAAAAGTAGTTGGCTGATCATGAGGATTAACGAGTTGATGGCAAGGCTCAGCATGAATAACGGAGGGTAATGAGATTTGAGAAGATTATGAATTATTTTCAACCTCCTCAGGATTACAAGGGTGATCAATTTCAAGAGGAGATGCAATACAGATCTCACTTTTATGAATAGGCAGAGGTGAAGACATGAGATCGGTATCTACAACACAAGAAGAGGGTATGCTTTCTTCTTCCAAGGATGGATAAATAAAGGAAGGACTATTATCATCTAAATAGACAAAGCAGAGGATAATCCTCTTTATATGTGAAGGGAAAGATAGAAATGAGTTGATAAACAAGAACACGATTTCATGAATAAATCTCATAAATTGATACCTGGTCTTCCCCTTTGGTATGGTCATATTTCTATCAACAAGATCCTCCGCAGTGGAGTCTTTGATAGTGGAATCACCATGTGCAAGTTGCAATTTTCAATGGTTCTGATGTCTCATGCACCTTCAGAATCAGAAGCTCGTTGTCGTTCTTACCCAAGGAAATGTCTTCAATTCGTTCCCCGACAACAACGCCAAGAATGTTAGCACTGAGAGTCACCCTCAGATTGTGGGAGGATAAGCCCAGTGCCCATCAGAGTTTTTGGTGGATGTTGGTTTTATATGAGTGGAGGTCAATGGACAAAACTCAATTTATGAATGATGTTCAACACGGAACTAGACAAGAAATGCACAGGGAAGTGAGGGCCACATTAACTTCAGTCAGTGAATTGAGTTTAAGTGTGAGCAGAGGGAAGACTTAGTGAGAAAGGTGAACAAGACTGCTATGAGCATCAGGCTTTCAAGCATCTTGAAGAAGAAAAACTCAGACTCAATATAAATCTTGAGCTCAAGCTTTAGACATTGAAATATGTCCAAACAACACAGTCACAACAACACAATGATCAAACCTACATGACAATGTAGCTACAACAACTCGACTGGATCCTCCATGCCCGAGCCATTCAGTGTAAGTGGGAAAAAGATAACAAGGGAGCTGACTAAAACTGGTCACAATACCACTGTAATCAAACCTACATTACAACATCATAACAACCCTCGACTGGATCCTCCATGCCCGAGTGTTTTAGCACAGTTTTTACAGAGAGATGAAAAGAAGCTGACTTCTATTAACATGAAAGTCTCAAATTTGGTACATAACCAGAGAACAGTTTTGGCATCAAAACATTACAAAATAGGGAGCTCTGCTCAACCAGTTGACGACCTTAACAAAATATCAAAACTATCTCTTTATACTTGGATCAGTCCCCGACTATCAAGAGTGTGATCCCATCACTACATTCAAAGCATTGCGTCCGAGTAGTTTTCTGTCAGACTGTGCATGTATCCCTCTGTCAGACACGAGCTCAGATCGGTATGGGTCTGCAGGAAAATCTGACCATAGGGGTACCACAGTTGACGTTTCAGTCCCCACGGCCGGGTCCTCCATGCCTTCTAATTACTGAGTGAGTCAAGGTTCCAACCACCAGTCCTTTCATTTATTTACTGAACCCTCGAGATCGGGACAAGGCTTAGTGCTTAGGGGGCGGCCATGCGCTGCTCTCAGATCAGACACTATATGAGCACGTGATTGCGGGGCCGTCAAAAGCGGTCTGAACTCGGACTGCTTTTGGGCCCGCAATCCACCACCTTCTACCATGTATCACTTTCGCCAAACCACGGTTTCAATTGCGAGACCGCTCAATAATTTTATCGATCAAACAAGTTGTGTCCCTGCAATGAAGCATGACCGTTGATCTAGACACGGTCTGCGATCTGGGTGCACCTACTAGATTTAGTACTACTGCCAAGCTTAACCACTCGCCAACTTTAGAATCCGCTAAACGATGCCCTGGGGGAGGGGGACACTACTCTCGACGTTGAACAATAACACCTCCCGAAGGATGACTTGTCGTTGCTATGTTGATGTGTCACAAAAGAGAAGTGACACATCTCACTAAGAAAGAAGCGAATGATATGCCCACGACTGCATGGACTGAGTGCCATGTGTCACTGTCGAACAAGTGCCAGGTGTCACAACCGACTAGTGCGCCAGATGTCCATACTGATAACTGCCACATATCCTCTTAAATCGACGGTTGAGATCTCCTTCGGGTCTCCAGACTCCGGGAAAATCAAATCTCAAACCTCATCCTCTTCCATGTGTTTTTACCCGTAGCTAAGGATCTTGCGACGCGTGGTTCCTGGATCTACGGCTAAGATCCCTTTGGGTCTCCAGGCTCTGGGAAAATCAAAACTCAAATCTCGCTTTTTCCCCTTCGCTTTCCTCTGGAGCCCTAGATTTGGCGCCGCGTGTCCATTTGAATCGGACTACTGAGACTTACTTCGGGCCTTCAGGCTTTGGGTGTTTCGGGTCTTCGGGACTTCGGGCGCTTCGGGACTTCGAGCACTTCGGTGCTTCGGGCCTTCAGGACTTTGGGAGGCACTGTTGCTAAGATCAACGACTCCCTGTTGATTTTGAGATCAATGGTCCATGATTGCTTCGGGAGTTTGGGCTTCGACTCTTCGGAAGTTTTATGCACTTCTCACTTCGAAACTCCCAAAGCTCATTTCCATGACTGCCACATGCCCCCCTCAAGATCGGACGGCTCATGCTCACTTCGGGTTTCGGCTCATGCTCACTTCGGGTTTCAGGACTTCAGACCTTTGACAAACAACTTTAACAATATTTCGAACCCCCTGATTCCTACGAACCGTTGATCTGATATTCTCAGGAATGTCCACTGCTGAAGCTAATCTCGCCTGTTGCTTACATTTCGAGCCCGAAATGGACTGCTCTGAACGCTGCGCTTTGACATTTCTTGTGCAGGCCGTGAACTTGGACAACTTGCTGCCCTTGACAACTATATGTGATAACACAGTGACTAAAACACAAGAGGCGATTGCTCGTCCTCGGAGAAAATAGAGGGGCTTGGGGCCGCGATTTCTTTCGGTTAAGATATTGAGGGAGACCAGGGCACAGAAACAAACAAGGGCACACAAAAGACGACTTTACACGCTGAAAGGGGACAAACTTAAAACTTGTCGATTCGAAAAAGACAGAGACAGGGCAAAATTACAAACTTGGGTATATCGACACACACCTATTGGCCTTGACAACCTTATGTGATAACAGAGAGGATTTTGAATAGGGTTTCTTTTGGAAAGCATGAGCTCCATTGAGGAAGAGGCTTCCACAGGACCTCCCGACGCTAGTCGATCCTCCCGCCAAGCCTGCTGGAGCCAATCTGGACTCTATTGACCGGGAGATTGTTACGCAGAAGAAAGTAGCCCTCCACGTAACATCATTTTTTCAGAAATTGAAGTACATTTATTTAGTTTTACAATATGAACGTCGGGGTATAAGGAAAAAAGTTTTCATTTTCTGGTGTGGAAAAATGATGATGGGTTGAAATCAGATTTATCTTTTTCCGGTGTGGAAAAAAGATGATGGGTGGATATCAGATTTATTTTTTCTTATTCATCTTAACTTCATTTCAAACTCAAAATTCGAAGTGCAAAATTTAGAAGGAATAGTTACTGATAATTTCCTAGCTTAAATCGAACCCTATTTCATAGTTGAAAGCAGAAAATAGCTTAAATCGAACCCTATTTCATAATTGAAAGCAGAAAATTGCTGAACCATCAAGATTCTTTGTGAAAAATATTTTCCCCGATACTGTACATCTTTTGGCAGTGACTTTGTAAGAGGTCAGATAGAAATTTTGTGGATTGTAGTTTGGACAATTCCTTGGTCTCGCTGGGTGATCGTCCCTACTGAGTCTCATCACAGTGGTCTGAGAACCCAACATGCCTAATTGGCACTAAAATGGGCGGTTCCTTTAGGTATGCGGCATATATTCGAGCACAATTGTAAGATATTTAAAATCGAACTAAACATAATTAATTGTGCAACTAGATGCCGCTTTCCCACTTTTGCTTCTCATACTTTAAAACATTGACCCTTTGAAAAGCAGTGCCGACAAATCTAACAACAATCCTTTTAAACAACCAAATGGCACAAGCATTTCTTAGAAACACAATAAAAAAAAATTATATGTGCCTGGGAGTATAAACACATCCCACAATTGTTTTAAACAACCAAATGGCACAAGCATTTCTTAGAAACACAATAAAAAAAATTATATGTGCCCGGGAGTATAAACACATACCGGAAGAGTGATAGGAGTGATAGAAATTAGTATATACTAGACAGGCTGCAGATTTAAGGTATTCTTTCAGCGGATAACCATATTCTTATGTAAACCACGTTTTTGTCGGACCCAGTCTAATCTATCTCTACTCTGTTTTTCTGCTCTGTTTTTTTCCAATAGAAAATTGCTTCATATATTAATATATATGGTTATCAAAATACATCTTATCACATGTTCTTCACTCCAACAGTAGAGGAAACTAATCTATCCCTGCTCTGTAATGCCGAAAAAGAAGCAAGTGCATAAATATTCAATGTGCTACTTGATGTTTGTGAAGGTGTGTGCTTGGGGAAAAACATTCCTCTAATTCCTGGGTGTTTTGATTCAGCTGAATTCATTTGATTCTTAGGGATGGCCATTCCTCAACTGAATTCCTTTTTGATTTATAGGTATTTCAATTAATTATCTCCACATAGTAAGGGGAAGTCTTTCTCCTTCTGTCACGTGAATTTAAAACATGCTTACAACTTGCAGTGTAGGTCACCAACATCGTTACAGGTTTTAATGGATGCTATTTAGTAGTATCTGCCCCAACAAAGAATAATATTACTCCAATCACATTTTTACTGGATTTTAGTCAATTTTGAGCAATGTTGTCAGAACCTGACCAGTGACCGAACTAGTGGACCCCTAAAACTAAAACTGGATCGGAATCGAAAAAAATGGTATAACAATGAACAATCAAAAAATATATAAAATATTCAAATTTGGATTTTAATTTATATTTCATGTACATTCATGTGAATCCAAAACATTAAGCACAAATATGCAAAGTTTTCTCATGTATGTGGCAAGTAAGGGTGCTTATAACCAAAATAGCACCAAGTACAGTAGAAGAGAGCATGAGATAATCCAAGTTTTTAGCTAAATTTTCTCTGTAAACTTTGTTTTCTAAATAATCAACTATTATGTGATTGAGTGATAAGTATTTTTCCTATCATAATTTTCAAAACCGATTTATGCAGAGTTAGTGCCTAACATTTTTTTGTTTTGATATTTCCGAAGAATGCAACGTTTGTACTTGTGAACATACAGTCCATAATTTTGAGTATATACTGTCTACTATTTTGAGAGGTGTTTATACAGTTTTCAGATTCATAGCTCTAAGGTTTTTTCACAGGAAGTACAAATCTACTCATCATATATTGAAAATTTCAACACTTGAGTCTTGTTGATCTACTTTTTTGGTCATTCATAGGTATTATGATTAATCTTATACTAACAAGGAATAAAAATGTGACTCCATGCATCTACTAAATGTTAATGGAAATGAAAAGGAATTAAACAGCAAATGATTTACAATTAACGACTCCATGAGTAATTTGAATGTTTTTATTATGTGTTGTCATTTGTAGTAGTCTGTAGGGTAGGCATTCAACAATGGAGCTTATATCTATATGCATAGAGGCCTCCTCTTAGACTAAAGGTTTTTTATCATCCACCTTGTGTTTTTTGGTCATTCATAGGTATTATGATTAATCTTATACTAACAAGGAATAAAAATGTGACTCCATGCATCTACTAAATGTTAATGGAAATGAAAAGGAATTAAACAACAAATGATTTACAATTAACGACTCAATGAGTAATTTGAATGTTTTTATTATGTGTTGTCATTTGTAGTAGTCTGTAGGGTAGGCATTCAACAATGGAGCTTATATCTATATGCATAGAGGCCTCCTCTTAGACTAAAGGTTGTTTATCATCCACCTTGTGTTAATAGAGGTGCATTTAGTAGAAATAAAAGTAGTCATATGTGATTAGGTGGAATCCTTACATTACCTAGATCTCTGGTTCTGTTTTAGATTCGGTTGAATACATGTGCTATTGTGTGTGGGTGGAATTACTGGGTCGAAAACTGCCCCAAGTTGCTTGTTTGTTGCTGGTTTAAGCCCTTTCTTGAAGCCCTAAAACCCTAGGGATTTTACAATGGTATCAGAGTTGGTGATCTTGCCAGCCTGAGGGATATTTAGTGAAAGAGAAGTCTGTAGCAGTCAATCAGGTCAAGGAAAACATACTGAGGGTGGAAAGATGAAGACCAAGAAGGATCTCATGGCTGAAATAAGGTGGGAACTAGCGGTAGGAAAGTACGTGACTTACTATCCAGAATATTTAGCATTGGGTAAAGAGTTTTGTGCAGCCATGTCTTTTCGATACTATTGCACCATCAAGTATGGAAGTTGGCCTGAGGGTTCCTTCAATGGCACAAGACGAATATTGAAGGAAGATATGGCAGATGAACAGAGGGATCCATTGGTGGCACAAGCACATAACCACGTTGAGGAGCGTGCATCTAGCAATGGTAAGGAGGTGAGCATAGAGGAGGACCAAGCAATGGTGTATGACGAGATTGTCGGCACTTGTATGTTGACGTGGTCTGTCACTAGAAATGATGATGAGGAGGCAATGTCTTGTCCCACCTATGATGATTATGAGGATGACGGCACGGTAGCACCTTTTGCACCATTAGCACTATCATATGAGGTCCATG
Organism: Picea mariana; assembly: GCA_032191745.1. Lineage (NCBI taxonomy): Eukaryota > Viridiplantae > Streptophyta > Pinopsida > Pinales > Pinaceae > Picea > Picea mariana. The sequence continues at coordinate 35,932 of JASDQU010738704.1, forward strand.
ACACCGACACCTATGGAAAACAGTTGCCGAGGCATCTGTTGTTGTGGTTTGATGCCCTCATCAGGACATGGGAGGAACCCCTGAGTCACTTGAGTGGGACAGATAGCCTTGTACCAGCAACAAAGACTGTCCATTGGAACTTGGTGATCAGTGTATAGGGTGCACAGTGGGAGTTTCAGACTCTATTGGAGCTATGCCCAGACCTTTCAGTAGTAGACATTGGGAGTGTAGACTTCCAATATGGTGTTGGGATGCAGACATTCATTAGAGTGATGGGTTGCTTCGGATGAGATTGGCGATCGATGAAGCCTAGGTAGTGATTGGTATTCATCATGATGGGGATGAGGTGAGAGGCGTTGTAGAGTTTTTCTTTTCCCTCATGATGCCCAAGATCAAGGATAGTCATGGATTGACAGGTGTTGACTTTACTAAGATATCTTGGCCGAGTATGATCCATGATAAGGAGTTCCAAGAGAGGAATGCACAGTTTGAGGATGGCGATCAGATAGTGATGATTGGAGGGATGCAACCTCAACACAATGATTCCTCTCTACGTTTGGCTTGGGACCCTGGGTTTGCAGTTGTTGGCAGCTCGACCACTGACACAGATGGGATGGCTAGTTTGCATTCTCCAGAGTTTACTCGTGGGGGGCGTATGATTGGTTGTTGGAGGAGCATTCTTATGAGGAGTTGACCGAGCCTCAACAGTTTATGAATGCTTGGCTCATCAGGGATAGTCTGACATGTTATTTTGTGAGCACTGGGCAGATCATTGTTATGAGTGGAGGGTGCTTCACATCATACAAGGTAGTTTGGGACCCCGATGACTTCACCACTTATGAGTAGGTCCGAGAGAGTTGTACATGGAGGGACTTAGCAGATGTTGTGTCAGGACATATGGGGGAGTGTATGACTTGGCAACAGAGCAAGTCGGGGCACACTCTTCAGGTCGAGTTGATGCGGTCCTTGCCCATTCTAGGACAAGGATGGGGGAGTTTGTGGACAGATTACATCACAGATTCACTGAGGTTGCATAGCATATTGATTGACTCGCCAACAGGGCTCATGCACTTTCTAGTGATCACATGGGAGTATGGGGCAGCATGGATAACAGAGCTACCTCCTTGGCAAAGGTTGATCAGATCAGTAGGCCTAGGATTGACTCCCAACATTAGTGATTACCCTCAGACGGTTGGTCAGGCGATGGTAGTGGACCAACAAACTGAGAGGTATTTGCATGACTACGTGAGATCATGGATTGAGTGGTTACTTTAGGGTGAGCATTGCAGTGACACCACCCGTGATAACTGTTATCTCCCACTTTCAGGGATAACGAGGAGATCACGTCTCGAGGCCCACAGGTCCTAGACATGGAGTACCGAGAGCAGGATTGACTTCAGCATGGCCCTGGAGGGCCCACCTTTTCTCTCTTCCATCATCCATATCCTGTCAGCAGTAGCAGCCTCCACCACCATCGGCTTGGTCTTGTGTCAGAGAGGGTTCTTGCTTCATGAGGTAATTAGTTCAGGTATCATGGTATGTGTCACTTTGATCATCAAAACCATTGAATGTATGCATATGGTTCCTTTTATTTCTAACAACTGCTTGGATCTTACACTTGCCCACTTGACCATATTTTGGGGATTGACAGGGTGTCTTAGTAAGCCTGTGTCTGTTGGTTTTGGTTAGCCACTGAGGTTGTCTCTGAGAAACCAGCATCCGCTCCCTTTACAGTTTCACTTTTCCATCTTGTTTCCCGCTCACCTGTCCCATTCCACTTGTCCGGGCAATGGGTTGACCTTTTCTATGGTTGCACCTTATCTAGTGGGAAGAAGGGGCTAAAGGCTCAGAAGGTAAAAGAAAGCTGGTAAAAGATAAAAGCCTAAGAATAAAACCTCGAGATGCTTCACCCAGGGATCCCAGAGAAAGCGATAAAAGGCTTCTCAACAAGAAACAAGAGTGACCCTAAAAAAAATAATAAAACAAAACCTAACCAGAGGATAGGGGGTCTCATCACGAGCCAGCGTATTAGGTCCATGGGTACCCAGCAGTATGACATTGCCATCAGCTGGCTACCACGCCAGGGCAGTGACCTTTGGTTGCATGGCCAAGGGAAAGGGGGTCTCATCACAAGCCAACCTTCTCATTTCTGTGAAAGTACTTGTGGGTAACGCTGTCACCACTGGTCACCACACCAGGGCAGTGTCCCCTGATTATCTCTTGAGCAAAAAAGAAAGAAAAAAGCAATAAAAAAATGAAATAACGAAAAGAATAAAACGCATGAATGGGCTTGGAAAGAATTGCATCCATGACAGGTACAACTCACCTTCTACAAAGGCACCCGGAGGTAACGTCTTGCACCCTTGGTCCTCATTACACCACCTGCTTGGACATCCCTTGACCACTTCATCCACTTACATGGCTTGGAAGAGGTCTCTTCCGAGAATTGCCTTTATTCAGTAGACACTAGTCCAATAGGATGCCTTGCCGTTTTCCCAGACTTGTATTGTAGGTTTGTGTAACGTCTTTGAGCTATTGATTGATCTATTAGGGGTTTTATGCATATGTTTATTAATATTGATGATAAAATGTGATTGACATTGCTATGATCCCTGTGACTGATGAGCCCATGGAGGGCATAGCTTTTGATGTGCAGGACCATGCCCGACGGACAGGTACCATCTTGGGCCGGTACACATGGGGAGATGATCAGTTCAGACCTCCATGGGGCTGAAGAGCCGATCAGGTGGATGTTGAGACCCCATCAGGGGGAGATATAGGATAGAGATGGATCCAGAGCTTTGCATCAGAGGAGAAGAGGACGTTCCACCAGAGGCACCTCGACAGAACTTGACCTAGCGGGGATGGCCCTTTCCCAGTCGAACGTTGTCCTTGGAAGGCCTAGGACATCACCACCTTGACCATGACGTCACCCAACATCATGGACGTTTTGGGAGGCAGACTAGGCAACAGTGGCATGTGTGGCAGGTTAGAGAAGCCCAGGGAGGGCTAACGTTTTGCCCCAGGATGCCCCATCCACCCTAAAAGGGGCTAACGTCTCCCTTGGAGGGGATTTTACTCTCTTTTCAGCTTGATTTAGAATTTAATTTGACAATTTAATGTATAATAATATGATTTTTGTATTTTGCCCTTGTCGGCCTTTTACATGACCTAAAAAGTAAAATTAGGTCATGGTATTGTATAAATGGAGGATTTTCTCCTTTATTTTTTCATCAAGACTCATTCACTCCATAAGGAGGTCTGAAATTTGTGCCCTCTCTTGGGTATTTGGCTGATTTAGTAAGGCGCACTTGTTGAAGGAAGACGTTTTTGGCCTTTTATGTGTTTCTTTTGAAGGAAGGTGTTACAACTAGGGTTTGCATGGTTATTTCTGGATGAATTGTAAGTATTTTTCTACAAAACTTCTTAATGAATGGTTGTAATTTAATTTCTTGCATATGTTTATGAATATTGCTGAATCAAAACCCTAGGTGACAAGCACACAAGTAGGTCCTTGTCTCGTGTCCCTTGATAGAGAAATTTTCAGCCATTGAAGAAGGAAGAAAGAGCCTAGCCATAGCTACACTCCTATTTCTTCTTCCCTTTTTGTTGGTCATACCTTTACAAGCTGAGAAGAAGGAGACGTCCTGAAGCCTAGGGTTTCTACACTTTAGGGCCGATTTTTCTAGGGTTTTCTAGTGGAGCCTTGTTGCTGCAACACTTTGTCTTATCAAACCCTCCTATCTCAGTTTATCTTTTATGCTAGCCGTTTTTCCATCCAAGAAAGGAGGAGAGAGCACGAGGCCTTGTCATAGCAACACTAGAGTGAGCCTCTCTCCCCTAGGGTTTTGATTCTGAGGCCTTGCCATAGCAACACCTCAAAACTCTTCCCTCTAGTTCTTGGCCATTGACTCCTTCAACCTTTGTGTCCTTCACTTTTGACTCCTATAAACCCTAAGGCACTGATCTAAAGTCCTCCAACGTTGAAGTGAAACTTGATTACAACACTCTCAAAACCTTTGAATTGAAAAACCTAACCACTAACCCTAACTTTAAGCTAATCTACTAACACTAAGTGTTGTCGTCATCCTTTGTTATTATATCATTAGTGCAGCTAGGTATTTTCTTTATGAGCAATTGAGTAATGGTTAAGGCATTTATTGAATGAAGTATTGATTGGTTACAATGAATGCCATATTGTTCGAATATTTATTGGAGAAGTGTTATAATTTTCATTGTTATTGATAAACATTGACTTTGTCAACATTTATTGCCAATTGCTTATATGTTATTCAGATAGTCATTTATATGAAGTACTAACCCCATTGAGATATAGTTTGTATATATCAGTTTGTTGTTGCTTTGTTCCAGGTAGGTACACTTCTTTGGGGGTTTACTTTAAATTGGCCTTTGGCCGGACTATCTGTTTGGTGGTGACTTGTGAGGGGGGAAAGCTTATCCTTGTCTTATTATCCTCTTGCCTCCTCAAAATCCCAGGTCACCCAAGATGTCTCCCCTGGGCCTCACCTCCCTAAATAGAAAGAACCTTCCCATCGTGGTGACATTGGGTGGGATAGGTTCCTGTTACGCCAGTTTGACCTACAAGACTCAAGCCTTTTATCCTAACTACAAACTGCACGATAACATTTTGGCGCTGTTGCCAGGGAACACTGAGTCAAACCTTCCTCAAATGACACTTTTTCGGTAAGCCTTGCCTCTAGAGCCTTTATCTTACAAGCTTACCTGGCAACTCCACTAGGGTGTTTTCCCTTTTCTTTGGTAGTTTCAAGTAAACTATCTGGCGACTCCACAAACCAAAAAGAGGTTCAATAATCCTCCTTTATCTTTCAGAAGGAAGCCTCCCAAGAACTCTCTTGTTGTAAAATAACTTTTTGGAAAGAGTCTTCCTTTGAAAATCATGTCTAGTTCTTAGACTGCTACAACGAACCCGACCAACAATCAAAGACAATGGTCATCTACTCTCTTCAAACCACTAGACATGTCAGCCATACCAGGCTACCCTAGGCAAATGCCAGCCAAGTACGAGAAATGGTCGCCTAAATTTACCGGTACTGATGCAATTAGTGTCGAAGAGCACATGAGCAGCTTTTGGGCATTTTTTCAGCTTCATCCCATTAGTTATGATGTTGAAGACTTAGTCATGAAGTTGTTCTCCGCTATCCTCTATGATGCTTCAAGACGTTGGTACCCGAGCCTTCCATATGGTAGCATGAAAACCATGGACAAGCTAGAAGAGGTCTTTCTCAAGAGGTGGAGTATCAAAGAAAACCCTAACATGCTTCTTACCTGACTAAATAACCTTTGGAAACATGAAAATGAGTCTATTCGGGGACTCCATACTAGGTTTGAGACCTTGTTGCAAAAGATCCCTGCTAGCCATCACCCGAAAAATGATTACCTTGTCCACATCTATACCCAGTCTTTCAATGGCCAATTAGGGTATTTCCTCAGGGACAAAAACCCCCAGTCAGTTCAAGAAGCCCAAGAGCTCGCTACTAGAATTGAGGCTAACCTCCTCTCATCTAAAATTGAGCCCTTCGCAAATCCAAGGGGGAAAATGGACACCAAACCAAAGATAGACCACAATACTGATCCCACCTCAGACCTTTGTACTAATATAGCCAAGTTGCAAGCTTCTATGGATGGTATCATGAAGAATCAAGAACAAATGATGAGCAGGATTGTCAACTTGGAAAGATCCCAAAGCCAAGCACCGAGGGTCCCATATAAAGGGCAGTTTCAAAAAGGGAACCAATTTTATAAGTCAAAGAATGAGCAAGAGGTTCCAAACACCTTGGCCCCTACAAACGTTGTTGATGGAAACCCTTGGTGCCTTGAATGCAGCGAATCCCATTGGGAGCATGAATGTCCTTACAGTGATAATATCCATCAACAAGTAAACAATATAGGCCATTTCATGGAAGGACCTCAGATAAATATCATCGCTGAAGAACATCAAGAGGCCATAAGAGAAGCAGCCATGAAAGCTAGGATGGCTGTAATAAACAACCTAGACTATGAATCAAAAGAAAAGTTGAAGAAACAAGAATTCCAGGTGTATAGAAGAAAGAAACTGAGCCAACCTACCGTTGAACAAACAAAACCCCCTTCTTTGGATGTGCTCCTTCCTAAAACATCCAAGACTGAGAAGGTTGACTTAAACTTTGACTTTGAAGGGGCACTATCTAAGATGCATGTAACCATTCCCCTAAGAGAAGTCATTAAGGTGCCATCTATCAAAGAACGTTTCGACAATTTCTTCCAAGGATCAGATGAACCCATGGACCCCCCTATCATGTTACAAGCCGATCACTTCAGGGTCCAATATGGTGAAAACCCCCCCTTCTTCATGACTTTGGTAATGAACAACAAGAGCCTCAACAACTGCTTGTTGGATATAGGGGCAGGTGCCAACATAATGCCTTTTAAGGTCATGCAACAATTGGAGTTGAAAGTTACATGTCCTTACAGGAATGTGTGTGGTTTCGAATCTAAAGCCATACCCACACATGGAGTAGTTGAAAATGTGGAAATTTCCCTTAAAGAATACCCTAAGAAAGTAATCCACATTGACATCGTGATAGTAGACGTCCCAGATATGTGGGGAATGTTGTTGTCCAGGAAATTTTCTTCAATGTTGGGTGGCAACCTTGAGATGGACCTTTCCTTTATAGAATTACCTTTGAAAGCTGGAATAATAGGCCGTTTCCTGAATGAACCAGTGGCTAAAACCCTTGTGCAGGAAGCTAATTACCCTGTCAAGGACGACAAAGCACATGATGAAATCGTACAAACCCTTCATAAATTCTCCCCTGAAGATATGCCTTTCGCATTGGAAGAAGACTTTGATCAAGTTAAGTGGCCCAAAAGGGAAGAATACGAGCAACTCCTGAATGAATTCAAGGACAAGGAAACTGTGAAGATATTAAAAAAAATAGAAGACGATGTATAGATCCATCCATCCCCGCAGGAGGTGTTTACAGCAGAAGCCCACCCTCCTCCCTCTGCACAATACACCTGGGTTGTCCAAGAGACAACCAAATACAAGATCAGGAAATACAAGGAAGGAGACATAGTATGGATGTGGGATACTCAGAAAGGAGAGCCAACTAATGTCAAAGGAAGCACTCAGTCATGGCTCAGACCCTTCCAAGTTGGAAGAGAATCAGTTGATGACTCCTACTATCTGTCCACTTTAGAAGGAAGAAGACGTCCATTACCGATCAATGGGCGCCTCCTCAAACCCTACCAAGGTGGGGAAACCTGACTTCATAGGTAAGTACAGGTAAGTAGGCATTTTGCATTCATGTATCATACCATTTGCATTGCATGTTAGTTTTCTTTCACACTCACCTTATTGATTGTGTTATTTCAGTCTTTATATTTATATATGTATGTTGGGGTGGCATTACCACCCCATTTTTGTTACCGATGCTTCTACTTGAGATCAAGCAGGTTAGCGAGTTATGCTAGAGATGCTGAGGTACTCATGCGCTCTACGGTGAGCACATGTCCCCGAGTTGGAGCCAAATGTTATCCCCCACTTTCAGGGATAACAAGGAGATCATGTCTCGAGGCCCACAGGTCCTAGACATGGAGTACCGAGAGCAGGATTGACTTCAGCATGGCCCTGGAGGGCCCACCTTTTCTCTCTTTCAGCATCCATATCCTGTCAGCAGTAGCAGCCTCCACCACCATCGGCTTGGTCTTGTGTCAGATAGGGTTCTTGCTTCATGAGGTAATTAGTTCAGGTATCATGGTATATGTCACTTTGATCATCAAAACCATTGAATGTATGCATCTGATTCCTTTTATTTCTAACAACTGCTTGGATCTTACACTTGCCCACTTGACCATGTTTTGGGGATTGACAGGGTGTCTTAGTAAGCCCATGTCTGTTGGTTTTGGTTAGCCACTGGGGTTGTCTCTGAGAATCCAGCATCCGCTCCCTTTACAGTTTCACTTTTCCATCTTGTTTCCCACTCACCTGTCCCATTCCACTTGTCCGGGCAGTGGGTTGACCTTTTCTAGGGTTGCACCTTATCTAGTGGGAAGAAGGGGCTAAAGGCTCAGAAGGTAAAAGCAAGTTGGTAAAAGATAAAAGCCTAAGAATAAAACCTCGAGATGCTTTGCCTAGGGATCCCCGAGAAAGCAATAAAAGCCTTCTCAACAAGAAACAAGAGGGACCCTAAAAAAATAATAATAAAACAAGACCTAACCAGAGGATAGGGGGTCTCATCATGAGCTAGCCTATTAGGTCCATGGGTACCTAGCAGTATGACATTGCCATCAGCTAGTTACGACGCCAGGGCAATGACCTTTGGTTGCATGGCCAATGGAAAGGGGGTCTCATCACGAGCCAACCTTCTCATTTCTGTGAAAGTACTTGTGGGTAACGCTGTCACCACTAGTCACCATGCCAGGGAAGTGTCCCCTAATTATCTCTTGAGCAAAAAAGAAAGAAAAAAGCAATAAAAAAATGAAATAATGAAAAGAATAAAAGGCATGAATGAGCTTGGAAAGAATTGCATCCATGACATGTACAACTCGCCTTCTACAAAGGCACCCGCAGGTAACGTCTTGCACCCTTGGTCCTCATTACACCACCTGCTTGGACATCCCTTGACCACTTCATCCACTTACATGGCTTGGAAGAGGTCTCTTTCGGGAACTTCCCTTATTCAGTAGAGACTAGCCCAATAGGATGCCTTGCCCTTTTCCCAAACTTGTATTGTAGGTTTGCGTAATGTCTTTGAGCTATTGATTGATCTATTAGGGGTTTTATGCATATGTTTATTAATATTAATGATAAAATGTGATTGACATTGCTATGATCCTTGTGACTGATGAGCCCATGGAGGGCGTAGCTTTTGATGTGCAGGACCATGCCCGACGGATAGGTACCATCTTGGATCTGTACACGTGGGGAGATGATCAGTTCGAACCTCCATGGGGCTGAAGAGCCCATCAGGTGGATGCTGAGACCCCATCAGGGGGAGATATAGGATAGAGATGGATCCGGAGCTTTGCATCAGAGGAGAAAAGGACGTTCCACTAGAGGCACCCCGACATAACTTGACCTAGGGGAGATGACCCTTTCTCAGTGGAACGTTGGCCTTGGAAGGTCTAGGACGTCACCACCTTGACCATGACGTCGCCCAACATCATGGACGTTTTGGGAGGTAGACTAGGCAACAGTGGCATGTGTGGCAGGTTGGAGAAGCCCAAGGAGGGCTAACGTTTTGCTCCAGGACGCCCCATCTGCCCTAAAAGGGTCTAACGTCTCCCTTGGAGGGGCTTTTACTCTCTTTTCAACTTGATTTAGAATTTAATTTGACAATTTAATGTATAGCAGTATCATTTTGGTATTTTGGCCTTGTCGGCCTTTTACATGACCTAAAAAGTAAAATTAGGTCATGGTATTGTATAAATGGAGGATTTTCTCCTTCATTTTTTCATCATGACTCATTCACTCCATAAGGAGGTCTGAAATTTGTGCCCTCTCTTGGGTATTTGGCTGATTTAGTAAGGCGCACTTGTTGAAGGAAGACTTTTTTGGCATTTTATGTGTTTCTCTTGAAGGTGTTACAAATAGGGTTTGTATGGTTATTTTCTTGATGAATTGTAAGTATTTTTCTGCAAAACTTCTTAATGAATGGTTGTAGTTTAACTTCTTGCATATGTTTATGAATATTGCTGAATCAAAACCCTAGGTGACAAGCACACAAGTAGGTCCTTGTCTCATGTCCCCTGATAGAGAAATTTTCAACCATTGAAGAAGGAAGAAAGAGCCTAACCATAGCTACACTCTTATTTCTTCTTCCCTTTTTGTTGGCCGTACCTTTACAAGCTGAGAAGAAGGAGACGTCCTGAAGCCTAGGGTTTCTACACTTTAGGGCCGATTTTTCTAGGGTTTGCTAGTGGAGCCTTGCTGTTGCAACACTTTGTCTTATCAAACCCTCCTGTCTCAGTTTATCTTTTATGTTAGCCATTTTTCCATCCAAGAAAGGAGGAGAGAGCACGAGGCCTTGTCATAGCAACACCGGAGTGAGCCTCTCTCCCCTAGGGTTTTGATTCTGAGGCCTTGCCATAGCAACACCTCAAAACTCTTCCCTCTAGTTCTTGGTCGTTGACTCATTCAACCTTTGTGTCCTTCGCGTTTTATTCCTATAAACCCTAAGGCACTGATCTAAAGTCCTCCAACGTTGAAGTGAAACTTGATTACAACACTCTCAAAACCTTTGAATTGAAAAACCTAACCACTAACCCTAACCTTAAGCTAATCTACTAACCCTAAGTGTTTCCGTCATCCTTTGTTATTATATCATTAGTGCAACTAGGTGTTTTCTTTATGAGCAATTGAGTAATGGTTAAGGCATTTATTGAATGAAGTATTGATTGGTTACATTGAATGCCATATTGTTCCAATATTTATTGGAGAAGTGTTCTAATTTGCATTGCTATTGATAAACATTGACTTCGTCAACATTTATTGCCAATTGCTTATATGTTATTCAGATAGTCATCTATATGATGTACTAACCCCATTGAGATATAGTTTGTATACATCAGTTTGTTGTTGCTTTTTTTCAGGCAGGTACACTTCCTTGGGGGTTTACTTTAAATTGGCCTTTGGCCGGACTATCTGTTTGGTGGTGACTTGTGAGGGGGGAAAATTTATCCTTGTCTTATTATCCTCTTGCCTCCTCAAAATCCCAGGTCACCGGGGATGTCTCCCCTAGGCCTCACCTCTCTAAATAGAAAGAACCTTCCCATCGTGGTGACATTGGGTGGGATAGGTTCTTGTTACGCCAGTTTGACCTACAAGACTCAAACCTTTTATCCAAACTACAAATTGCGCGATAACAATAACTTACAGAGCACCTAGGATCGACAGAGCATTTTTGTGGATAGACATAGGGTGGAGCATAGGTTTGAAATTGGAGATGTGGTGTACTTGAGGGTGCAACCACTTAGACTGTCTCCATGGAGGAGAGGTGGCACTGAGAGGATGAGGCCACGCATTTTTGGTCACTTTAGGGTGATTTAGAGAGACGAAGACGTAGCTTACAAGCTAGAGTTGACAGAGGGACGTGGTATTTACTATGCATCATGCTTCCAGAGGACGTGGGGACCACAGGTTACTACTCCCATTGAGTTACCTCCATTAGATGAGAGGGGACGGATATTGTTGACTCTCAAGGAGATTATGGATGTCCGAGAGAGGAGACTGAGGAGCAGAGTGATCAGAGAGTACCATGTCAAGTGGAGAGATTTGTCGGTAGTGTATGCCACGTGGGAGAGCTAGCATATTTTACAGCATCCTGGTTTGCGGTTTCTTGAGGACAAGCAATCTCGGGAAGGGAGGACTGTCATGTTCCCTCCCTTTTGACCTCATTAGAGGGAGGGCATATTAATCTAAGGGGGCTCCCCTATAGGCTATAGCCCCAAAGAAGGGAGTCATGGGGTTGAGTTAAGCCACCAAAGGGGTAGCAAGGGGCAACGACTCACCCTTGGGGTTAACATTAGGGCCTAAAACAAAAGGAGCCGACTTACCTTAAGAGCAAGCCACCCACAAAATAAGGAAGACCAATCTGAAGGAGACAATATAAATAGAGAAGAGGCTTATTTGAAGAAGGTACAATTGGGATTAAGGAGTTTTCTGTTCTTAACTTGGGAGGTGGCTGCCTAAGTCCTTCTTAAGGGTTATTTAACCCTTTTGTCACTGAGTTTCGGTGGGCTAGCCTCACCCTAGCTTAGCTCTGTCCAGCATTGCAGCAGGAGCTCATCTATTGAAGGTCCAGAGTCTGAAAAAGGTGTGCAGGAGGTAGGCCAACTCTGTTGCTGAGCCCAAGAGCTTCTTGGAGGGTTCGCTGACCTTTCTTGACAGGCCGAGGGTACCTTACCATTGTCCAAGCTGTCGCAAGAGATTGAAGAGGCCAAGAAAAAGGGGTCGAGCCCCCATTGCTGGTCTGAGGTGCGTGCATGTACAGTTAAAGGAATAAGGGTGCTGGAGGGAGAAAGGGCAAGGATCTAGCCCTAGTCTGTAGTTGGGATGGTTGATCCTGCACAGGATAACAGCACCTAATCTCTCTGTTGTTTCTCTAGGTTCATTGCTTAGTCTAGTATGTTCTGTTTATTGCTAATCTGTCTGAGCCTTGAGGACTGCTGGAATCAACATTTAAACTCTGTGTTTGGTCACTAGTACTCCTGAATTGCTAAATCGGGACAGCAACCTCTTTGAGGGTTTACTGCTGATTTTGGAAACTGTTTACTGTCGGTTTGGATACTGCTTTCTGCTGGTAATTGGACCTTGTGATAGCAGCCCTACGGGGGGTTTACTGCTGGTTTGATACTGCTACTGATGGTAATGCATTTTGATGGTTTGAATACTGTTCGGGATCTCTTTACTGCTGATTTGGATTCTATTTGAATGCTGTCACTAATATTACTGATATCAGATGTTGTATAATTCCTGCGGGTGTTATGGTACATAAGCATTTGTTCTGTGCTAGATTCAGTTGAATACATGTGCTATTGTGTGTGGGTGAAATTACTGAGTGGAAAACTGCCCCAAGTTGCTTGTTTGCTGTTGGTTTATGCCCTTTCTCAAAGCCCTAAAACCCTAGGGATTTTACAATTTTGACATGTAAAATGTCAGAAAGGGTGGTTTTGGTTTTTGAAATACCACCAAACAAGTTTTTCACAATCTGACACAAAAGATCCATTTCATAATTCCTGCCATTTTTAGCCATAATGTTTCAAGTCATACAATTCAAAATTGCAAATTATAGAAGGTTAAAAAGTAAAGAGTCCAATACTGATTATGTTGTCCTGTTTGTTACATAATCACATTGTCAAAAGTATTTTGAACAATGGTTTACGATGACCAGTAAAATAATAGCTTTAAAATTCAAGGTTTACATCAACTTGAAAAAAGTTACACAATGGAAATATTTTTCAAAGCATGCAAATGAATGATGTCATTTGCTGGTGAATCACTAACTTGTTTAACAAACAGACCATTCAAAAAGATGGACTATTGATGTAACAAAAAACCTAAGTTTCCTCAGAAGTTACATTAAGAAAGAACCTGATTACTACAATTTACTTATGTGCTAATGATTAACAAAAACCTTAACAATGGTTATGCGAAAGAAATAAAAATTTTAATGACTTTAGTTTAGCATAACCATTTATGCATAAAAAGTTCTTCAGGACCTGCCAAAGATATTATGATTCTGTTGTAAGACATGGTACATACCTAACAAGTGGAGCCACACAATAGAACATACCTGATAACCTCAAAGACCCATTTTGTCCAGCAACAGTTTTTTTGTAGTCTTCTCACCATAGCTACAACAAATGGAAGAAAACTGTCAAAACCAGATTTTATGGTGCCAAGGCCAATGCTCAACCAAGGATACAAGTCAAATTTTGTTGTGTTAAAATAAACAATGCACTCTGTGTTTTTGAATGTGCAATCACAACCTTCCATTCAACCATTCTTCTGCCAATTCAAATGATTTATACATATGTTCAAACAAAATAATAATAACCAACACTGCTCCTCCTTATCACTATCATTGTAACCATGGTGCAATTAGTCGATTATAAATCTATTATGCCAGTTGAATATATTCATGTGTTTGGAGAGTGAGGGTTGTAGTTAATTGATCAATGCACAGGTTAAGGGTGAACAAGCTATAGGTAATCAACAAAGCGCAATAGAATGGCTTTTATGCATTTATGAACAAAGTTTTAGATGGATGGGAGTTGCTTTCTTATAGTCAACGTTTCCCAATTAAAATACCAATATAAAATATTTACTTCAGCATGTGGTGGCTGTAATGTATGCCAAAGTGCACAGGCTTGTGGATATATGGATGTAACGTACTTGCACAACATTCAAATGCATATAGCGAACCAACGAACCAATAAAGGAATAATTTGTGTTGTAGGTCAACCGACAATGTGCTCAGGGACAAATCGAGCTATAGCTTGTGGTTTACATAACAAATACTCAAAGGAATTAACCCAGTGAACATAGTAAAGGGTAACTGACTTAAGTGGGATGTAAGTAAGCAAGTAAAGGTGCATAGTGCTTAAACATAGCACTATGCATCAATTTCAACCAACAACCTAGCAATTGGATGATTGAGTCATTGGGGACCCTTGTTACTGCTGTAATTCACCCACCAAGCAAACTAGCAAGAATGAAAACATTGTGTAGCATATAGTTTCTAACGACCAATGATTTAATGAAAATAATAAAAAAGCAATTAAATACACCATGAAAAACTGAGATTACCTTGAAACCCAAATGGGAAACCCAGTAAATATGGGTTCTAACTCCTATTTGTTCTTAGGGATTGTTACAAATGGGAGCTATACACACTCCATCAGAGATATTGTGTATTCTTACACACTGGCGGTATTTCGTAGAATCTGGCGTTGACTTAGAGACAATATCTGTTCACCATTGACAGAAATCCTCTTCTTCCGATCTTTCAACAAACTTCTTCTTGAGTCCTCTATCTTTTCCCTACTTCCCATGCTTCTTCCCAAACTTTATTTTTTCCATCTCTAGGGATGTCTTTTCATCCTTCAGGTCATTCTCTATTATAAAATGCCAACCATCAAATTGTTCATTTCATTTTCTTGTGGCCAAAATGAGACCTTTGACCTTTGGTCTTCAAGTTGATTGTGAATGTACCATTGACTTAAAACTTCGCCAACAATTTTTTCGGAGGAGTTATTTTGGATCAAAGTAGATCAAATGGATGTTTTAAAATACCTTCCGCCATCGAAATGGATAAAACACAAAAATGATAAGTTTATTATTGTGAATATTTTGGAGGAGTTATTTTGGATCAAAGTAGGATCAAATGGATGTTTTAAAATACCTTCAACCATCGAAATGGTTAAAATACTAAAATGATAAGTTTATTATTGTGAATATGAGAGTGCTACAAACAACGTAACCCCAATCAAGGTGGATGCAGGGAGGCGAGTTGCTGGGTTACTTTATGACGGTTTATAAGGTCACAAGTTATAAAAATGCAGTGAGAGAGATGATTCCAAAAATAATTGTGGACTCAAACATTGGTAGATGACTGGACCTACCTTGTTTTAAGTAGCCAGGATGATTCTCATGTTTTAAAATTGCTAACCTTGTCTTTACATGCTTTCACCTTCTTATGTCGTACAGTGGCTAGTGGATGCATACAAAATATATAGAACTCCCCTCTTTGACTTAGAAATTATGACTTTAATATATATGTATTCAAAATACATGAATTTCAGATGTTTTAAGAACATGAAATATGGCAGGATCAAAATATACTGCATACAAGCTTATAAAATTATATTTTTTTAGATTGTTTTTCCACTAGAAAGGACCAAGTCAAGGATGGCCTTTCAACTTTTGTTTTTGACATGGGTTGTTAGATTTGTACTAAGATGTTATAAGAAAGTAAGATAACTAAACCAATATCTCATTGTGGTTTATGAACTATCTTATAAGAAAGTAAGATAACTAAACCAATATCTCATTGTGGTTTATGAAATAGTTCAGAGCATTGTCGGTGTTTCTGCTTTGCCTTGGGATTAAAAATAACCAAACACTCCAGGAAAATTGGTTGGAAGCAGTGATCAAATTTGAAGGGTTAGTCTTAATTTCAGGTGGAAGGGCATACTATCATCCAACCCTTCAAGGATGAAAAGTTATAAAAATAATTGTACTTCCATTGACAAGTGTAAATTAAGTAAACCCTTTATTAAAAAAAATGCAAAAATAAAGTATTATCCTTCCAAATCTTTACAAACTTAAATAATGGTTAAAAAAAAGTTATAAAATTTCAATAAAACTTCATAAAAATAATAAATATTTCTTTCACATTTGTAATATCCACAAAATTATTGTTATTTTACACGAGGTACACTAAGAGAGAAACATTAACATATCCAATGTCTCCAATGAAATTCTTGATCTATCATAATTTTTTATAATGTTTACTTTTAAGAAGCTTCTTTCATACATTATTTTCCTCGATGGAATAACAAGAATAATTTGCCATAATCGCATCAAACATGGAAACCATTCAAACCATTCAAGTTCATTTTCAGATAGATCCCATGCTTCGAATATATGTTTTTTTTAATATGACTTATAAATAGTGTATGTGAAATGAAATAGGAGATTTTTGTGGAAAAATCACTTTCAAGCCATTCAGGTTCATTTTCACGTAGATCCTATGCTCTGAAAATATGCTTTTTGGGGGTACAACTTATAAATAGTGTATGTGAAATGGAATAGGAGATTTTGTTGTGGAAAAAGCACTTTCAAGTGGTTACAAGATAAGTATATCTTAATCACTCACACAAGTTTCAGAGAATAGAAAAGTTGAGAAAAAAACAATCATACTTAACGATTGTGTTGATATAAAATGCTACTTTCTTTATAACTGTCTATATTTACATAAATATATCTTTAATATTTATAATATAGATGACTATATATAAAGTCTATATAGCTATTAAAAATATATATAATATACATGAATATCTATCTAAACCAAACCATTGTGGCATATTCATGACATCTAAACTTTTGGGTTGAAGGAAAAGGAAGAGGAGTTTTTATCCGTAGTAGAAACAATTTCATGAGGTGTAAAATAAAACCTTTTTATTTACCTACAAACACCCACAGCTTACAGATGAGGAGGGGAGGAGACTGAGCACAAGACATATACATCCCATAGATAATCTAATGAGCTGTACAATCTATGTATACACAAAGCAGAAATATCATATGAAACTAGCACTGACAGAAAGAATTGAGTGAAATAATACCTGGAATATCCCAAGGCTCATACTTGTTGAGGTCGACTTGAACAATTGCTCGGCGTGTGAAGGTGTTGTCAAGGACCTTTCTAACAAGATAGTGTGTGATCAACTCTTCGTCATTGGGATGGAACTTGAATCCTAGGGGGAGCTGTGTGTCACCCTTGTCCCAGGCATACTTAAAATCCAAGCCCTCCATTTATGAAATCTCCTGAATGCAATTGGTTCAAGATTCAATATTGTGAATAATTATAAAGGATAAATCACTCTGAATGAATATGAAATCGTTGAGCGTAAGGACTCGGGACTCACAATCTCCAAACCTCAACAAACCTTCATACAAACCATTACCCTTTAGCCTCGAGAAATATTTAAAAACCAGAGATAATCATTTAT
>JASDQU010738704.1:53466-74553 GCA_032191745.1 Picea mariana
ATATATAACGTGTCCTCCGTGTCCTGTTTCCGGGGGTCGCCGTGCCCGTGTCCGACACTCGTATTTTCGTGTCCTCCGTGTCCCGTGTCCACGTGTCTGGTGACTTAGGTCACAAGCAATTTCTGAAATGATTAGCAAGCAATTAATGTTGAGTATGCAGAAAATTTGCTGCAATTAGATGGCTGTAGCAAACATTTATAACAACAACCAATAAGTTAGTGATCTAGGGTAAACTAGGGTCATAGATAGTTAGTAAAAGCTTAGGAGAAGAGTGTTTGAATGTTTGATCAATCCTTCAACAAGAGAGAGGCGAGAACTAGTGCCTTCTAGGGCTTATGGAATCAAAGTGGACGACTTCTTCTAAGGCTGCAAATCAGTTTGATAAAGCACAAAAGTCTAAGAGAGAAAATGCATAGGAGTGGTAACTTAAGTCCCCCTATGCATTGACCTCAAGAGACAAGATGCTAGGGTGTAGGCAATTCTAGGCCCTAACACACACCTTGCTCTCCTTAGGCTTCTTATGGAATAAAACTTATGCAAAGATAACTAGGTCAAAATCCTTAGAGTGTTAACAATTTAGGGCTCTAGGGTTTCAGTAGTCACTAGATCAATTCAATGAAAAGCTTGACAAATAGAAAGTAAGAAAGTAGCAGTTTAAGTTCCTTACTTCAAGCATCAAGTATACCATGCAATTTCATAATCTTGTATGAGCAAATAAAACCATACACAAACCATTCAATAGATGACAAAAATGCAGATTTTACTTACTTGCACCAAGAATAATCATGAGAATACCATGCAAGATCACCATAAAAACTTCCAAGATTGATCCAAGTTGCAAAAAATAGCCTTATACAAGAGTGCACCTCACAATTTTAAGCCAATAGCCCTCACTAGGGCGCAAATTTCAGACCTCTTCCCTTGTATGAGAAGTTGTGATGTCTAAAATGAGAGTACTTTATGTTTATTTATACAAAACTTTTGACCTTTAATTAATTTTAATTCAAAATAAGGCCGACCTGGCTGGGGTTGGTGCAAGCCTTCAATTTCTTTTTACCCCTGGTTGGGGTTGTAACATCCATTTGTGGGCTTTAATTCCCCACGAAGGCCCGAGCTAATCATTCCCAGATGTGTACCTTTCCACCGGGCAAGGTCTGGCAGCAACAACAAGTACGCCCTCTAGGGGTCCATAAGTCATAGGGATCATAGCATGTAAATCACATCCAATAATTAAATTGCCCAAACATGTGCATCAAACCCCCCTTAACCTAGACAAATGCTCAAAGACGCTATGCAATTTGACAAGTTAGGTTTGGAGAAGGTCTCAGGGTGTCCTATTGGGCTAACCTGTCTTAAGTTTGGGGTATTTCGCAAGTGGGATCTAATTCAAGTCATGTAAGTGTATGAGCTGGCATGGGGTAAGTGTTTGGGCATGGGGTGCATGTAATAACAGGGAAATGTAAAGTCTTACCTGTGGGTGCCTTTGTAGAGGGCGAGCTGCACCTTGTCATAAATGCAATTGTTTCCTAGCCCATTCATTGCCTTTTATACTTAGCTTTATTTCTTTTGATCTTTTACTTTTGTGCTTCAAGGGAATAGTTGAGGGCCACTGTCCTGGCTTGATGACCAGAGGTGACAGCATTATCCACAAACATTTCACGGAAATGAGAAGGCTAGCTCGTGATGAGACCCCCTTTCTCTTGGCTATGCCACCAAGAGACACTACTCTAGTTTGGTGACCAGATAGGTGGTAGTGTCATACTGCTACGTGCCCATGGTCATAATAGGCTAACTCGTGATGAGACCTCCTATCCATCAACTAGTACCTTGAGTGTTTATGTATCTTATGGGTCCTCTTTTCTTACTGAGAAGCTTTTCACTGCTTTCTCGGGGATCCCTAGGCAAAGCATCTCCAAGGTTTCAACATTGGCTTTTAACTCTTGTCAGCTACTTTTACCCTCTAGGCCTTTAGCTCCTTCTTCCCATGAGGCAATGTACAACCCTTCGTAGTGTAGCCAATCCCAATTCCCAAACAAGGATAAGGGAGATGGAAGGAATAAATATGGAAAATGGTAAGTATGGAGGGGACAGAGGATGACTTTTCACAGACCCACCGAATAGCAGTCCATCCTAAAGGGAAATCAACTTACCAGGGCACCATGTTACTTGTGACTTGATCTACGTGATCATGAGATAGCTTGTGTGGCTATGATAATGCTACCTGTAGAATGGTCTGCAAGACTATGTGAGCCTTTCCCATACCATGTGAAATTGATGGATGTGTTTGAGACCATTACAGTTAATACCTCCCTAGCTAGGAGGGAGAGTTGATATTATGGTAGTTGCGGGAGGTATTAACCTGCATGTGTAACCTTTGGCTAGAATAGAATATTCCGGAAGCAAGAGAAACCCTAAACAGATGTGTAAAAACTCTAGAAGAGAAGTCGGCTTAGTAAAAGAATTAATATTAAAGTATTAGCCTCTAAAAGGACAAGTCGGCCCAGACAGGTGACAAGAACCACTATAAATAAGAGATAATCTAGCTCATTTGTACTCACTCACTTCACTCATCTCTCAATCAAGTCTGGTGCAAGATTGGAGCTGCAACTGCAAGGATGGAAGGTGGATCTTCTGGGGTGGTTCTTGGTCTCTCTCTCTAGCACTATCTAGCCTAAGATATGCGCCCTATCTCTTAGTATCTCTTGGTGGTATTCTTGATGAAGTTCTTGGTGGTATTCTGATATTCTTGGTGATATTCTTGGTAACTGCAACTGCAATTGCTGTAGCTGAGTATTGTTCCTGTTCTATGGCTTTGGGACTTTCTGTATGGTGAGCTATCTTTGGAGAAAGATGCTCTCTCTTGATTATCTGTTGGTTCTAGTGCTGCTTCCAGAATCATTCTATCTAGCAAAGGATAGGTTGGTATGCTACCCCAGGACAGGTTGGTACTCCAACGGAGACTGGTATGCTACCCCAACGTAGGTTGGTATGCTACTCCAACGCAGATTGGTATATTACCCCAGCGTAGGTTGGTATGCTACTCCAATGAAGGTTGGTACGCTACTCCAGTGAAAGTGCAGAACTTCCTCTGGCATGTAGATTCATGATTGACAACAAGACAATGACCAAGTGTCCAGAAGTGCAGAGGTAGTGATGATGATCGTGATGAAAAGAACACCTTCTTTGCTAAGAGGGAGTATTGGAGTTGGAGTAGCTTCGGAAGATATTCTTATTGTACTTGACCAAGACAAAACCCTAAAGAATATTATTATATTATATTTGTTAAGACGACCCTATTGTGCCTTTGTAAAAGTCGGCCTTATTGTGCCTTGACAAGTAAAATGTAAATTAAACGAATAAAGTGACAGGTTGGCCCAGACCTAATTTAGGTAGGCTAAACTACTATTTATAAGGGAGGCTAGTGCCTAATTTGAACACACTCACAACACAAGTTTTGTGGCTAAAGAAGAGAAGTGTGCAAGTCTTAAAGGGAGAAGCTACTGCAGCTAGGAGGTGACATTGTGGAGGTTCTTCGTTTATCTCTTGGTTATATCTTGGTTAAGTGGTGCACTACTCTTCCCTAGTCAAGGGTTTGAGGAGGATCTTCTGCTTTCTTAGTTCTCTTTTGGAGAGAGGCATTGTTCTTGGTTGGTGAATCTATATTGAGGAATTTTGCTGGGTTATTCCCCTAGAGGGTTTTCCCAGGGTAAATCTTGTGTATGCTGTGGATGTTATTCTTTCAGTGATCCTTTATATGCAGTTATTGTGCTAGTGGTTTATGTTATTGCACAGTTTTTAGTTGTAGCAAAATATGGATGGAAGAAGGGAAAACTGGCGAAACTGAGACTATCCTACCACTGTCACCTCGATAGGATAGCTCTTTCTGTTTAGGGTCGAAGGCTCAGGGGAGACGTCCCTGGTGACCTAGGGTTTTAGAAGGCAAAGGCTTAAAGGGCTTTTAGTAAAGTTATCCCCCTCACAAGTCACCACCGATCAAAAAGTTCGGCTTAACAACCAATAAAGATAAAGTAACCAGAAGTGTCCCTGCCCGAGACAAAGCAACAAGTAAACTATACATGCGCAAGGTCACTTGCTTGGTTAGTACTTCATGTAATCAAAGACTTTTTGATATAAAGCAATTGACCAATAATATAAGTGAAGCAAAATCAATGATATAAACTAGCAATGATTACACTATATCACTTCACAATAAGGGCTAAAGAAGCTTCACAATTATCAATGGCAACTTATCATCAATGTAACAATACTAGAAGCAACGCCTTAGTCAATCTTTCAATTGCTTTAAAGACACAATAAATGCTGCATGGATATGTTTGTTTATAACACAAATAGATGACGACAACAATAGGGTTAGTAAATATTAGTCTAAGCTAGGGTTAGAAGGAATAGTAGTTGTTCAAAGTATTGGATGTGTGTATGATCAAGGTACTCAAACATAGAAGGTTTGAGATCAGTGCGTTACTTAGGGTAAATGGAGTCAAAAGGGTGCAAAAGTTGAAGGGCCAAAATGATAGTGAGAGGGCCAAAGACAAGAGGATATGACGGTTGAAGTGTTGCTAAGGCAAGGCTTCAACCTATCAACCCTAGGGGAGACGGCTCACTAAGGTGTAGAAACCCTAGGCCTTAGTGCGCCTCCTCCTTCTTTAGCTCAAAGGGTAAAGATGAAACAACTAGGCTAGAAGAGTAGAGGTAGAGTGTTGCTATGGCAAGGCTCTATCTATCTTCAACAAATCAAAATGGCTCTTAGCATAACTTAGTAGGGACATGAAACAAGGACACCAACATGTGCTCATTCCCTAGGGTTTGATTAAGCAAATTCCATTAAAATGCAAGAAAAAGATACCATAACCATTAAAATGAAGAAGAATTAAAGAAATTCACGTAAATTCATCAACCATTCATTAAGCAAAACCCTAGTTGTAAACCTTCCACCAATAAAATGCAGAAAATAGCCAATAAAGAGCCTCCTTCAACAAGTACACATCAAAATTTCAGCCAAGAACCCTAAAGGAGGGCGCAAATTTCAGAGCTCACCAAGAGTGAGTGGAAGATGATTCAAAATGAGAGTTTTAGCTCTCTATTTATACAATAGCAATGACCTTAATGAAATTTAGGTCACCAAAAGGCTGACAAGGCCAAAATACCAAATAATACTGTTTTACATTAAATGTCATAAATCAAACCCTAATCAAGCAAAAGTAAAGACGTCATGCCCTTTATTGGTTGACGTTAGCCCTTCCTAGGGAAGTATTGGCCTTTTGGAGGAAAATGTTAGCTCTCCTTCGGCTTCTCCAAGCTGCCACACATGCCACACATGCCACAACTACCTCCCAAAATGTCTATAAATGTTGGATGACATCATAGGCATCCTGGGTGATGTCATGGGCCTTCCAAGGCCAACGTCCCAGTGGAGAGGGCACAACCCCCCTGGGTAAGGCTCAGCCAGGGTGCCTTTGTGGAACGTCCTCCTCTTCTCCAGTGCAAACCCCTCTGTCCTGTCTTTGCCCCCTGCTGGGGTCTCAACATCCATTTGGTGGGCTCTTCAGACGCATGGAGGTCCGAACTAATCATCTCCCCATGTGTACGTGTCCAATATGGTACCCGTCCGTCGGGTATGATCCTGCATATCAATAGATACGCCCTCCATGGGCTCATAAGTCACATGGATCATAGCAATGCCAATCACATCCAATCATCAATTTTATCAAACATGTGCATAAAACCCTTTTCACTTAGTCAAGTGCTCAAAGACATTATACAAATCTGCAAGGAAAGTTTGGAGGAAGTGATAGGGCATCCTATTGGGCTAGTGTCCTCTGGAAATGGAATGTTTCCGGAAGAAATCAAATCCAAGTCATGTTAATGGATGAGGTGGATAAGGGATGTCCTGACAAGGGGTGCAGTGATAGCAGGGAAATGCAAAGCTTACCTGTGGGTGCCTTTGTAGAAGGCGAGCTGGACCTATCCTGGATGCAAATGTTTCCTGTTAAGGTTTAAGCTATTATTAGAGTTCTTTGCATTTCACTAGATAACAATAGCATAAGATAGGATCACTCAGAAATACACAATCACAAGAGACACATCATTTATCCTGGGAAACCCTCATGGGGTAGAAAACCCAACAAAACGTCCTTGTTATAGATAGCCAATACAATGCCAAGAGATAACTCAAACAAATACAGAAAGTCCTCTCCCAAGAATGCGCTTCTCTCTCTCTCTCTCTTCTCCAACTGCACCTCTGAAACTTGTCTCTCAATGAA
Source organism: Picea mariana (assembly GCA_032191745.1). Lineage (NCBI taxonomy): Eukaryota > Viridiplantae > Streptophyta > Pinopsida > Pinales > Pinaceae > Picea > Picea mariana. The sequence goes on from JASDQU010738704.1 coordinate 59,748, forward strand.
CAAGTGTATGTGTGTCTAAGTGAGGCGCTAGCCTCCTTATTTATACAATTTTGGCACGTGTGGAAGTGTCTCTTCACTGGCATGGCCGACTTCTTCTTCTGGGTGGTTATAACCTCCTTTAATATATTCTGGGGCCGACCTCTTATTCTACCAATGACATTTATGTTTTGACCAATCCGCAAAAGGGGATTTGGTCTTTTACAATAGCCGACATGATCAATCTACAATAGGGGATTGATCTAAGGAATAATTCCACAATAATAATTAGAATTTAGAATACACTTGGCAGTTACATTATTTCAACACTCCCCCTTAACAAGAAGGGTATTCTTTAACAACATCAGGTGAGAGAAAGGACAAAATCATCAACAACATCAGGTGGGTGAGAGGACAGCATCATCAATATCATCTTGGAACATTGACTAGCATATCTATAAATCATCGGAAGTTTTCTCATCGGCAACATCGTCATTCTTAGAGGAATGAAATTATCATCTGCATCAATATGGATTAGTATAAAACTAATACATCATCGTCACAGCACGAGGTTGGTCACATCATCACAACACGAGGCTGGCTCATCATCACAACACGAGGCTGGCACATCATCACAATACTGGACTAGCTTTATGTCACAACTATCACGCTGGAAGCACAATACTCGTCTTGCTTTCTGTCACAACAATCAATTTGGAAGCACAATACTGGACTGGCTTTACGTCACAACTCGAGGCTGGAAGCACAATACTTGTCTTGCTTTTCGTCACAGCTATAAGGTTGGAAGCAAGGTACTAGACTGGCTTTACATCACAGCAATTAAGCTGGTAGTACAGTGCTAGACATATCTCAACACAACAACTAGGCTTGCTTTACGTCACAACGGTTAGGCTGGAAGCATAGTACTAGGCACATCTCATCACAACAACTAGACTTGCTTTACGTCACATCGGTTAAGTTGGAAGCACAGTACTAGGCACATCTCATCAGACTGGCTTTATGTCACAACGGTTAAGCTGGAAGCACAGTACTAGGCACATCTCATCACAACAACTAGACTGGCTTTACGTCATAGCAGTTAAGCTGGAAGCACAGTACTAGTTATATCTCATCACAACACTACTCTCCCTTTCGAGGAAGGTCCTTGTTATCCCTCACTTTCAGGGATAACTAGGAGATCATGTCTCAAGGCCCACAGGTCCTAGACAATGGAGTACCGAGAGCAGGATTGACTTCAACATGGCCCTGGAGGGCCCACCTTTTCTCTCTTCCAGCATCTTTATCCTGTCAGCAGCAACAACCTCCACCGCCATCGGCTTGGTCCATTGGGAGCATGAATGTCCTTACAGTGATAATAACCATCAACAAGTAAACAATATAGGCCATTTCATGGAAGTACCTCAGATAAATATCACCGCTGAAGAACATCAAGAGGCCATAAAAGAAGCAGCCAGGAAAGCTAGGATGGCAGTAATAAACAACCTAGACCAAGAATCAAAAGAAACGTTGAAGAAACAAGAATTCTAGGTGTATAGAAGAAAGAAACTGAGCCAACCTACCATTGAACAAACAAAACCCCCTTCTTTGGATGTGCTCCTTCCTAAAACATCCAAGACTGAGAAGGTTGACTTAAACTTTGACTTTGAAGGGGCACTATCTAAGATGCATGTAACCATTCCCCTAAGAGAAGTCATTAAGGTGCCATCTATCAAAGAGCATTTTGACAATTTCTTCCAAGGATCAGATGGACCCACGGACCCCCCTATCATGTTGCAAGTTGATCACTTCAAGGTCCAATACGGTGAAAACCCCCCCTTCTTCATGACTTTGGTAATGAACAACAAGAGCCTCAACAACTGCATGTTGGATACAGGGGCAGGTGCCAACATAATGCCTTTTAAGGTCATGCAACAATTGGGGTTGAAAGTTACATGTCCTTACAGGAATGTGTGTGGTTTCGAATCTAAAGCCATACCCACACATGGAGTAGTTGAAAATGTGGAAATTTCCCTTAAAGAATACCTTGAGAAAGTAATCCACATTGACATCGTGATAGTAGACGTCCCAGATATGTGGGGGATGCTGTTGTCCAGGAAATTTGCTTCAATGTTGGGTGACACTCTTGAAATGGACCTTTCCTTTATAGAATTACCTCTGAAAGCTGGAATAATGGGTCGTCTCCTAAATGAACCAATAGCTAAAACCCATGTGCAGGAAGCTAATCATCTTGTCAAGAATGACAAGGCGCATGATGAGATCATACAAACTCTTCATAAAATCTCCCTTGAAGATATGCCTTTCGCATCGGAAGAAGACTTTGATCAAGTTAAGTGGCCCAAAAGGGAAGAATACCAACAACTCCTGGATGAATTCAAGGACAAGGAAACATGGACTGTGAAGATACTAAAAAAACCAGAAGACGATGTACAGATCCATCCATCCCCGCAGGAAGTGTTTACAGCAGAAGCCCACCCTCCTCCCTCTGCACAATACACCCGGGTTGTCGAAGAGACAACCAAATACAAGATCAGGAAATACAAGGAAGGAGATATAGTATGGATGTGGGATACTCAGAAAGGAGAGCCAACTAATGTCAATGGAAGCACTCGGTCATGGCTCGGGCCTTTCAAAGTTGGAAGAGAATCAGTGGATGACTCCTACTATCTGTCCACTTTAGAAGGAAGAAGACGTCCATTACTGATCAACGAGCGCCTCCTCAAACCCCACCAAGGTGGCAGAACCTAACTTCACAGGTAAGTGCAGGTAAGTAGGCATTTTGAATTCGTGTATTATACCATTTTCATTGCATGTTAGTTTGCTTTCACACTCACCTTATTGATTGTGTTATTTTAGTCTTTATTTTTATCTATATATGTTGGGGTGGCATTACCACCTCGTTTTTGTTACTGATGCTTCTACTTGAGATCAAGCAGGTCAACAAGTTATGCGAGAGATGCTGAGGTTCTCATGCGCTCTACGGTGAGCACATGTCCTCAAGTTGGAGCCAGATGTTATCCCCCACTTTCAGGGATAACTAGGAGATCATGTCTTGAGGCCCACAGGTCCTAGACATGGAGTACCGAGAGTAGGATTGACTTCAACATGGCCCTGGAGGGCCCACCTTTTCTCTCTTCCAACATCTTTATCCTGTCAGCAGCAACAACCTCCACCACCATCGGCTTGGTCCTGTGTCAGAGAGGGTTCTTGCTTCATGAGGTAATTAGTTTAGGTATCATGGTATGTGTCACTTTGATCATCAAAACCATTGAATGTATGCATCTGATTCCTTTTATTTCTAACAATTGCTTGGACCTTACACTTGCCCACTTGACCATGTTTTGGGGATTGACAGGATGTCCTAGTAAGCCTGTGTCTGTTGGTTTTAGTTAGCCACTGGGGTCGTTTCTGAGAAGCCATCGTCCGCTCCCTTCACAGCTTCACTTTTCCATCTTGTTTCCTACTCACCTGTCCCATTCCACTTGTTTGGGCACTGAGTTGACCTATTTTTAGGGTTGCACCTTATCTAGTGGGAAAAAGGGGCTAAAGGCCCAGAAGGTAAAAGCAAGTTGGTAAAAGATAAAAGCCTAAGAACAAAACCTCGAGATGCTTCGCCCAAGGATCCCTGAGAAAGCAATAAAAGGCTTCTCAACAAGAAACAAGAGGGACCCTAAAAAATAATAAAACAAGACCTAACCAAAGGATAGGGGTTCTCATCACGAGCTAGCCTATTAGGTCCATGGGTACCTAGCAATATGACATTGCCATTAGCTGGTTACCATGCCAGGGCAGTGACCTTTGGTTGCATGGCCAAGGGAAAGGGGGTCTCATCACGAGCCAACCTTCTCATTTCTGTGAAAGTACTTGTGGGTAACACTGTCACCACTGGTCACCACGCCAGGGCAGTGTCCCCTGAATATCTCTTGAGCAAAGAACAAAGAACAAAGCAATAAAAAATGAAATAACGAAAAGAATAAAAGGCATGAATGGGCTTGGAAAGAATTGCATCCATGACAGGTACAACTCGCCTTCTATAAAGGCACCCACAAGTAACATCTTGCACCCTTGGTCCTTATTGCGCCACTTGCTTGGACATCCCTTAACCACTTCATCCACTTACATGGCTTGGAAGAGGTCTCTTCCGGGAACTTCCCTTATTCAGTGGACACTAGCCCAATAGGATGCCTTGCCTTTTTCCCAGACTTGTATTGTAGGTTTGTGTAACGTCTTTGAGCTATTGATTGATCTATTAGGGGTTTTATGCATATGTTTATTAATATTGATGATAAAATGTGATTGACATTGCTATGATCCCTGTGACTGATGAGCCCATGGAGGGCGTAGCTTTTGATGTGCAGGACCATGCCCGACGGACAGGTACCATATTGGACCGGTACACATGGGGAGATGATTAGTTCGAACCTCCATGGGGCTAAAGAGCCCATTGGGTGGATGCTGAGACCCCATCAGGGGGAGATACAGGATAGAGATGGATTCAGAGCTTTGCATCAGAGGAGAAGAGGACGTTCCACTAGAGGCACCCCGACAGAACTTGACCTAGGGGGGATGACCCTTTCTTAGTGGAATGTTGGCCTTGGGAGGCCTAGGACGTCACCACCTTGACCATCATGTCACCCAACATCATGGATGTTTTGGGAGGCAGACTAGGCAGCAATGGCACATGTGGCAGGTTGGAGAAGCCCAGGGAGGGCTAAGGTTTTGCTCCAGGACACCCCATCTGCCCTAAAAGGGGCTAACGTCTCTCTTGGAGGGGCTTTTACTCTCATTTCAGCATGATTTAGGATTTGATTTGACAATTTAATGTAAAACAATATGATTTTGGTATTTTGGCCTTGTCGACCTTTTACATGACCTAAAAGGTAAAATTAGGTCATGATATTGTATAAATGGAGGATTTTCTCCTTCATTTTTTCATCATCTTTCACTCACTCATTAGTGAGGTCTGAAATTTGCGCCCTCTCTTGGGTATTTGGCTGATTTAGTGAGGTGCACTTGTTGAAGGAAGACATTTTTTGGCATTTTATGGTGTTTCTCTTGAAGGAAGGTGTTACAACTAGGGTTTGCTGTTGAAATAATGTAACTGCAAAGTGTATTCTTCTTATTATTTGATATATTATTTATTGGATCAATCCCCATTGCGGATTGATCATGTCGGCTATTGTAAAAGGACCAAATCCCCTTTTGTGGATTGGTCATAATGTAATTGTAATAGGCAGAAAGAGAAGTCGGCCCTAGAATATATCAAAGAGGCCTCGGAATATAATAAAGGTGGTTATAACCTCCCAGGAGAAGAAGTCGGCCCTGACAGTGAAAGGACACTCCCACACATGCCAGTCTTGTATAAATAAGGAGGCTAGCGCCTCTCTTAGACACACACTCACTTGTTCATTGAGAGACAAGTTTCGGAGCTGCAGTTGGAGAAGAGAGAGAGAGAGAGGTGCATCTTTGGGAGAGGACATTCTGTACTTGTTTAAGTTATCTCTTGGCATTGTATTGGCTATCTATAATAAGGAAGTTTTGTTGGGTTTTCTTCCCCTAGAGGGTTTCCCAGGATTAATGTTGTGTCTCTTGTGATTGTGTATTTCTTAGTGATCTTGTCTTATGTTGCTGTTATCTATTGAAATGCAAAGAACTATAATAATGACTTAAACATTAACATGGTATCAGAGCCAAGCTGAAGAGCGCATCTTTCACAAGAGAAAAGTGAAAAATGTCACTGTTGCCGTACATGCAAATTAGGGCTTTTTGTTGGTGAGGTATTTCAGCCCTAAAATCATCTAGAAAAGTTCGCCCTCCCACAAGGATCATTTTGGCACCTTCAACGCACCTTTTCAATGGCTAGATCTCTCGTAAAGTGAAACCCTAGTTTCACAAAGTACCAGAAAACTAGAGTACCAGAAGTACCAGAAAACCAGAAGCACCAGTCCAGTAATCCATAGATCAAGTTTGAGGGGGTAAAAGTTGGATTTTCAGAAATCTGACTGCACCAACTTACTTGCCTTAGCTCAGCGCATCTATCCCCTGGATCAGAATTTCAAATTTTGAAGTTTGAAAAATTAGGGTTTCCTCATAAAACCGTAAGTTGCAGTTGCAGTCTCAGAACCAGTTGCAGTTGCAGTTGTAGCCGTAGTACCAGTTGCAAACACCCTTGAAGTTTTTTTAAAAGTTGGTAATGATAACAACTGCTACCAGATGGTGCCACTACCTGCAAATGCCATCAGAGGTATGTACTCACATATGTTTAAATGGTTAAACTTTAAAGAATATTTGCAGTAGAAGGGATCTCTTGCGATAGATCCAGAAGGATCTCAAGATCCAACACATTCAGAGGAATGATGCAACCCAGGTGTGATTATTCTGATATGCATCTATTTGTTATGACATTATTTTGATCAGTGTTGCATGTTGTAGCTATGACCATCATTCTAACCTTTTATGAGTCAAGGTATTAGATGGATTAAAAGTTGAGATCATAGAGCTTATCCTCTAACCCAACCTTTTGTCAAGATAGCGTATTGTCTTAGTATAGAAGACAGGTTGAAGAAAGCACTCGTCATCTTGAGTGAAGGAGACTCAGAAGAAAAGTAAGCACTCATTCCTGAGGACAAGGATCCAAGTTTGATTAATCAAGTTAATAAGATTCAAAGGTACACATGACAGGTTGATGACTATAGTTGAGATAACAGTCTTTTTAAAGTATCATACTTGATAGCATGTGAGCATATAGAGGTAAATGCTTAACGTAATCATTTGTCTGATACAACTAACACCTCCTCTAGGAATAATCTTGTGTGTTAGTTCCAGGTTGCCATGGAGGAATGTTTGATCACAACACTATGAGAGTGTTGACCTCATTTCGTATTGTATTCCTTACCTTTAATCTTTGCTTCAGACAAATTACAAGTGATGGCTCTAAAAGAGCTACTGTGATGATTGTTAGTGCTATTGCTTTATATTTTCAAAAGGATATTACTCTTGCTTGCTGTTTTGTTGACCTTGTTCTAGGTCACAGGTAATAACCCTGAGGAAGCAATAGTGAAAGTTGTGGAAGGCAACGTGCTAAAGGAGAAACCATAAATGAAGCAATCATCATTGGAAAAGAAGAAAATGGCGTCTATAAGCTAAAGGGTCACTCAGAAGCTGCCATGGCCCACGCCATTGAAAACCCATGTGAACTTTGGCATAGAAGATTAGTTCACATTAACTACAAGGCGCTACCATACATATGCAAAGCGGTCACATGTTTACTAGAACTCAAGGTTGACCATGAAGGCATATGCAGTGGATGTGCACAAGGGAAGAACGTCAAGAACCCTTTTCCGAAGAGAGACAACAAAGCAGAAGGAGTCCTAGAACTCATTCATTCAGATGTGTGTGACCCAATGCCATCGTCCTCCATTAGTGGGTATGTATATTATGTATCATTTATTGATGATTATTCTCGTAAGACCTGGTTGTATCTCTTGAAATCTAAAGATGAAGTGTTTAACAAATTCAAGGAATTCAAAGCCTTGATAGAGAATCTTTCTGAAAGAAAAATCAAGATACTCAGGTCATATAATGGAGGAGAATACACCTCAAAAGAGTTCCTGAACTTCTGTAAAGATGTTGGGATCAAGAGGGAACTCACTACTCCTTATAATCCTCAACAAAACGGTGTGGCTGAAAGAAAGAACATAACGATAATGGAAGCTGTGAAGACCATGATCCACGATCAAGATCATCCTATGTGCTTATGGGCAGAAGCAGCAATGACAGTCGTATATGTGCAAAATCGATTGGCCCATCGTGCACTTGGGTTCAAGACCCGGAAAGAGATGTTCACCGGAAAGAAGCCAGAGGTAAGCCATCTCAAAATATTTGGCTGCCCAATATTTATACATATACCGAAAGAGAAAAGAATCAAGCTAGAACCCTCAGGAAAGAAGGGAATATTTGTGGAATACTGTGAGGTCTCCAAGGCCTTCAGAATCTATATACCAAGTCACCGCCAGATTGAGATCAGCAGGGATGTGACCTTTGATGAAGATGCAACGGTCAAGAAATCGATAAAATGCCAGCTTGAAGAGGTATATGAAGAGGAACCCATAATCCCCAGAGTTGCAGAATCAGTGAGGGAGGTTCCCAGAGCTGCTGAACCAGTGAGGGAATTCATAACTTCCCTTGATGAGGAAATTCTAGAAGATCATGACGTAGTAGAGTTTGAAGAACCTTCTCAGATGACGATCCTCCATAAAAGAAAGCCAGCTTGGGATAGAGAGCTTATTCAAGATGGAGAGAAGTATGGTGTTCCCGAAGGAACCACGAGACATGTGAAGAGACCTAAGCCATTCTCCAATTATATGACTTTGATGTGTGATCTCCTAGAAAAGGAGCCTACCTGCTTTGAAGAATCCATTCAGAAGAAAGAATGGGCAGATGCCATGACAGAAGAATACCAATCCATAATAAAGAACGATGTATGGGAAATAGTTCCCAGACCAAATAGAAAGGATGTGGTATTGTCTAGATGGCTCTTCAAAATAAAACATGCCGCAGATGGAAGTATTGAGAAGTATAAAGCAAGATTTGTAGCTCATGGCTCTTCTAAAAAAGAAGACATTGACTATGAAGAGACATTCGCTCCTGTAGCCAGATACACTTCGATCAGGTCCATCGTAGCCCTTGCAGCTAAGATGAAGTGGAAGTTACACCAGATGGATGTAAAGACAACTTTCCTAAATGGTGTCATTGAAGAGGAAGTGTATATAGAGAAGCCTCAAGGATTTGAAGTTGAAAACAGGAAGTCTCATGTCTGCAAATTGAAGAAAGCCTTATACGGATTGAAGCAAGCTTCTAGAGCTTGGTATGGCCGGATAAACAGTTTCCTGACGAGCTTGGGCTTTACCAAGAGTAAAGCAGATTCTAACCTCTACTTCAAGGTTATGAACGATGAGCCAGTAATATTACTGGTATATGTGGATGACTTATTCTTAACCGGAGAAGAAAAGCTCATCACTGAATGTAAGAAGAGACTTGCCTCAGAATTTGAAATGAAAGACCTTGGCCTAATGCATTATTTATTAGGTCTTGAGGTATGGCAGAGTCCAGAGAGGATCTTCCTTAACCAAGGGTAGTATGCAGTCGAAATCCTGAAGAGATTCAACATGTTGGAATGCAAGTCCATGAATACACCCATGGAAGCGAAGCTGAAGCTGCTGTTCGTCAGAATTGATTGATGCCACGTTGTACATACAGATTATTGGATCGCTGATGTACCTGACGAACACCAGACCAAACATTTGTTTTGCCATGAACACCTTGAGTCAGTTTCTAGTAGAACCCAGACATGTTCACCTAGTGGCTGCAAAACATGTGATGAGGTACCTTAAGGGTACATTAAATTGTGGTCTCAATTGAGTGGGTACACTGATTCAGATTGGGCAGGAAGTGTTTCTGACAGAAAAAGCACTTCAGTATGCTGTTTTAGTTTGGGATCAGCCATGATCTTGTGGGAGAGTAGGAAGCAATCCAGCATTGCTCTCAGCACAGCGGAGGCAGAATACATTGTTGCATGTTCTGCCAGCTGCGAAGCTATATGGCTTCAAAAGTTGTTGACCGGCCTAATTGACTTAGAGATGGAAGCAACCACGATCCTATGTGACAACTAGAGCTGCATAAAGATGACAAAGAATCTTTATTCCATGACAGTTGAAGCACATAGAGATTTGTTATCATTACATCCGTGACATGGTGCAGAGAGGAGCCTTAAAGCTCCAGTACGTTAGGACGGATGAACAGGTTGCTGATCTATTGACCAAGCCTCTATCTCGTGTAAATTTTGAGCACTTTCGAGATAAGCTTGGTATAGTCCGAAAGGACCTTCCTCAAAAGGGGGAGTAGTTGTTCTAATGAGACATCTCTTGCTTCCAGCTTCAGTGCTGTGACATAAAGCAAGAAGATGTGATGATACTAGTGATGCGCTTCTGGCTTGACAACTGTGACGTAAAGCTAGTCTAGTATCTAGCTTCCAACCTGATGGTTGTGACGTAAAGCAAGACAATGTGATGAGACTAGTACTGTGCTTCCGGCTTGACAGCTGTGACGTAAAATCAGTCTTATATGAGACTAGTACTGTGCTTCCGGCTTGATAGCTGTGACGTAAAGCCAGTCTAGTATCTTGCTTCCAACCTGATGGTTGTGATGTAAAGCAAGACGTTGTGATGAGACTAGTACTGTGCTTCCGTCTTGACAACTATGACGTAAAGCCAATCTAGTATCTTGCTTCCAACCTGATGGTTGTGACGTAAAGCAAGACGATGAGATGATACTAGTACTGTGCTTCCAGCTTGAGAAGCTGTGACATAAAGTCAGTCTAGTATCTTGCTTCCAGCTTGAAGTGCTGTGACGTAAAGCAAGACTTTGAGATGAGACTAGTACTGTGCTTCCAGCTTGAGAAGCTGTGACGTAAAGCCAGTCTAGTATCTTGCTTCCAACCTGATGGTTGTGACGTAAAGCAAGACGATGAGATGAGACTAGTACTGTGCTTCCAGCTTGAGAAGCCGTGATGTAAAGCCAGTCTAGTATCTTGCTTCCATCTTGATTGCTGTGATGTAAAGCAAGACGAGTACTGAGCTTCCAGCTTAACAGCTGTGACGTAAAGCCAGTCCTGTATTATGATGAGTCAGCTTCGTGCTGTGATGGTGATGATGTATTAGTTTTATATTAATACATATTGATGCAGATGATGATTGCATTCCTTTGAGAATGACGATGCTGCCGATGAAGAAAACTTCTGATGATTTATAGATACGCTAGTCAGTGTTCCAAGATGATATTGATGGTGCTGTCCTCCTGATGTTGTTGATGATAAAGGCCTCTCTCTCGTCTGATGCTGTTGAAGAATACCCTTCTTGTTAAGGGGGAGTGTTGAAATAATGTAACTGCAAAGTGTATTCTTATTATTATTTGATATATTATTTATTGGATCTGTTATCGCACAGTTTGTAGCTTGGTCAAAAGGCTAGAAGATAGAGGCCAAACTGGCGTAATAGGAACCTACCCCACCTAATGTCACCTCAATGGGGAGGTTCTTTCTCTTTAGGGAGGTTAGGCCCAGGGGAGACGTCCCTGGTAACCTGGAGTTTTGAAGAGGCTAAAGTATAAAGGTCAAAGTAAAATTCCCTCCTCACAAGTTACCACCAAGAGCAGATAGTCCGGCTAAACAACCAATAATGAAGTGTAGGCCCAAATGAGAACACCTGCCCAGAACAAAGCAACAACAAAACAATACATGCAGGCTATGATTCAATGGGTTAGTACTTCATAGAACTATCTGATATCAATATATTAACAATTATGACAATAGATATTGACGAGATCAATGTTTATCAAAAATAGCAATAGAACAATATCAATTCATCAATAAATATCGAGATGATGCAACAAACAATGTATCTAATCAATCCCTTACTCAATAAATGCTTCAAAACACCATCTAATTGCTTATAAAGATAAAACGCTGCATCAAGATGGAATAACCAAGAATGACGTCAGCCTTGTTAAGGTTAGTAGTTAGTTAGGGTTTCAAATTATAAGAGTTTTGAGAGTTTGTTTGACCACTATCACTTCAACGTTGGAGACCTAAGATCAGCGCCTAAGGGTAAATGGAGTCAATTCAAGAGAGGATGCAAGGTTTGAAGGGAAAAGGCTAAGGACTAGAGGGAAGGGTTCTGAAGTGCTGCAATGGTAGGGCCCCAGAATCAAAACCCTAGGGGAAAGAGGCTCACTCCGGTGTTGCTTAAGCAAGGCCTCGTGCTCTTTACTCCTTCCTTAGGTTTATCTTGGCAAAACGGCTAGCATCAAGACACGAGAGTGAGGTGAGGGAGAGTGTTGCAAAGGCAAGGCCCTATCACCAAACCCTAGAAGCAGGATGACCCTAGGTGTAGATAACCTACGCCTGGGACGTCTCCTCCTTCTTAACCTTTAAAAGGTACGGCTAGCATAGGGGAAGAAGTAACAAGAGTGTAGCAATAGCTAGGCTCTTCCTTCCTTTTTCAATGGCTGAGAATTTCTCTTTTAGGGGACATGAGACAACAACATACTTGTGTGTTTGTACCCTAGGGTTTTAAAATCAGCAAAAATTATAATAAATGCAGGAATATAAGATTACAACCATTCAATTAAGAAGTTTTATAGAAAAAACACTTACATATCATGATGAAATAGCATTGCAAACCCTAGTTGTAAACTTTCCTTCAAGAGAAATGCCAAAAATGCCAAGAAAAGCCTTCCTTCAACAAGTGCACCTCACTCAAAAGATGAAATACCCAACAAGGGCGCAAAAATTCAGATCTCACTAGAAGTGTGAGTTGTGTGTTTTGTCAAAAATGAGGATAAATCTCCTCAATATATACTGTATTAATGACCTTTAATTAAATTTAGGTCATAAAAATTAGCCGACAAGGTTATAAACCAAAATCATATTGTTTCTTCATTAAATGTTCTTTCAAAACCCTAAATGAGCAAAAAGTGAGACATCAAGCCCTCCTGAGGGAGGCGTTAGGCCTTTTTGGGGCCAATGCAGCATCCAGAAGCCAAACGTTAGCCCTCCTTGGGCTTTTCCAAACTGCCACACGTGCCAACAACCCTGTCCATCTGCCATATGCTCATGATGACGTCACAAGCCTCCTGGTGACGTCCTGGGTTATCTGGGGCCAACGTTCCACTGCAAGTGGGTCAATCCTCCTAGGCCTGGCTCAGCCAAAGTGCCCCTGATGGAACATCCTCTTCTTCTCTGGTGCAAAACCTCGGTCAAACACTGTCTTGTCTTCGCCCCTTTGATGGGGTCTTAGCAACCATCTGATGGGCTCTTCAGCCCCATGGAGGTCCGAACTAATCATCTCCCCATGTGTACCGGTCCAAATGGTACCTGTCCATCGGGCATGGTCCTGCACATCAAAAACTATGCCCTTCATGGGCTCATTAGTCACAAGGATCATAGCAATGTTAATCACATTTCATCATTAATATTATCAAACATATGCATAAAAACCCTGATATATCATTCAATAGCTCAAAGACATTACAAAGACCTACAATACAAGGTTGAAGAAAAGGACAAGACACCCTATTGGGCTAGTATCCATAAAGAAAGGAAAGTCTCCAAGGGGTTTCATCTAAGCCATGTAAAATGAGGTGGTGCGGGTAAGGGATGTCCAGACATGCGGGTAGAGTGAGAGGTAGGGATGCATGATATTACCTGTGGGTGCCTTTGTAGAAGGTGAGCTGTACCCGTCATGGGTGCAATTTTTTCCAAGCCCTTTCTTGCCTTTATTATTTCCTTTTCTTTATTTGCTTTTTCTTTTTATTTCAAGGACTAACTAGAGGACACTGCCTTGGCGTGGTGACCAGATTTGTCAGTGTTACCCACAAGCACTTTCACAGAGATGATAAGGCTGGCTCGTGATGATACCCCCTTTCCCTTGGCCATGCAAACAAAGGTCACTGCCTTGGCGTGGTAACCAGTTAGTGGCAACGTCATGCTGTTAGGTACCCATTAACATAATAGGCTGGCTCGTGATGAGACCCCCTATCCTCTTGGCTAGGTTTTGTTTTGTTATTTTTCTTCGGGTCCCTCTTGTTTCTTGCTGAGAGGCTTTTTATTGCCTTCTCGGGGGTCCCTGGGCAAGGCATCTCGAGGTTTCATTTTTAGGCTTTTATCTTTTACCAGTTGCTTTTACCTTTTGGGCCTTTAGCCCCTTCTTCCCACGAGATAAGGTGCAACCCCACAAACAGATCATCCTAATGCCCGGACTAGGGGAATGGGACAAATGAGAGGGAGATAAGATGAAAAAGTGATGATATGATGGGAGCGGACGATGGCTCTTCAGAAATCCCCCTAGTGGCAAACCAAAACCTATTAGTACAGGCTTGCTAGGACATCCTGTCAATCCCCCCAATCATGGTCAAGTGGGTTAATGCAAGATCCAAGCAATCGTTAGAGATAAAAGGAGTAAGATGCATATATCTAAAGGTTATAATGATCAAAAGTGACACATACCATGATACCTAGACCAATTACCTCATGGAGCAAGAGCCTTCTCCGATACAAGACCAGGCCGATGGTGATGGATGCTGCTGCTGCTGACAAGACGAATCTGATGAAAGAAGAGAAGGATGTGCCCTCCAGGGCCATGCTCAGGTCAATCCTTCTCTCGGTACTCCATGTCTAGGACCTGTGGGCCTCAAGACATGATCTCCTAGTTATCCCTAGAAATCGAGAATAACAGGATCAATCCCCATTGTGGATTGATCATGTCGACTATTGTAAAAGGACCAAATCTCCTTTTGGGATTGGTCATAATGTAATTGTAATAGGCAAAAAGAGAAGTCGGCCCCAGAATATATCAAAGAGGCCTCGGAATATAATAAAGGTGGTTATAACCACCCAGGAGAAGAAGTCGGCCCTGACAATGAAAGGACACTCCCACACGTGCCAGTCTTGTATAAATAGGGAGGCTAACGCCTCACTTAGACACACACTCACTTGTTCATTGAGAGACAAGTTTTGGAGTTGTAGTTGGAGAAGAGAGAGAGAGAGAGGCGGATCTTTGGGAGAGGACATTCTGTACTTGTTTAAGTTATCTCTTGGCATTGTATTGGCTATCTATAATAAGGAAGTTTTGCTGGGTTTTCTTCCCCTAGAGGGTTTCCCAGGATAAATGCTGTGTCTCTTGTGATTGTGTATTTCTCAGTGATCTTGTCTTATGTTGCTGTTATCTATTGAAATGCAAAGAACTATAATAATGGC
>JASDQU010738704.1:74987-98390 GCA_032191745.1 Picea mariana
ATAAAAGGAGTAAGATGCATATATCTAAAGGTTATAATGATCAAAAGTGACACATACCATGATACCTAGACCAATTACCTCATGGAGCAAGAGCCTTCTCCGATACAAGACCAGGCCGATGGTGATGGATGCTGCTGCTGCTGACAAGACGAATCTGATGAAAGAAGAGAAGGATGTGCCCTCCAGGGCCATGCTCAGGTCAATCCTTCTCTCGGTACTCCATGTCTAGGACCTGTGGGCCTCAAGACATGATCTCCTAGTTATCCCTAGAAATCGAGAATAACAGGATCAATCCCCATTGTGGATTGATCATGTCGACTATTGTAAAAGGACCAAATCTCCTTTTGGGATTGGTCATAATGTAATTGTAATAGGCAAAAAGAGAAGTCGGCCCCAGAATATATCAAAGAGGCCTCGGAATATAATAAAGGTGGTTATAACCACCCAGGAGAAGAAGTCGGCCCTGACAATGAAAGGACACTCCCACACGTGCCAGTCTTGTATAAATAGGGAGGCTAACGCCTCACTTAGACACACACTCACTTGTTCATTGAGAGACAAGTTTTGGAGTTGTAGTTGGAGAAGAGAGAGAGAGAGAGGCGGATCTTTGGGAGAGGACATTCTGTACTTGTTTAAGTTATCTCTTGGCATTGTATTGGCTATCTATAATAAGGAAGTTTTGCTGGGTTTTCTTCCCCTAGAGGGTTTCCCAGGATAAATGCTGTGTCTCTTGTGATTGTGTATTTCTCAGTGATCTTGTCTTATGTTGCTGTTATCTATTGAAATGCAAAGAACTATAATAATGGCTTTAACATTAACATTTGCATGGTTATTTCTTGATGAATTGTAAGTATTTTTCTGCAAAACTTCTGAATGAATGGTTGTAGTTTAATTTCTTGCATATGTTTATGAATATTGCTAAATCAAAACCCTAGGTGACAAGCACACAAGTAGGTCCTTGTCTCATGTCCCTTGATAAAGAAATTTTCAGCCATTGAAGAAGGAGAAAGAGCCTAGCCATAGCTAAACTCCTATTTCTTCTTCCCTTTTTGCTGGCCATACCTTTACAAGCTGAGAAGAAGGAGACGTCCTGAAGCCTAGGGTTTCTACACTTTAGTGCCGATTTTTCTAGGGTTTGCTAGTGGAGCTTTGCTGCTGCAACACTTTGTCCTATCAAACCCTCCTGTCTCAGTTTATCTTTTATGCTAGCCGTTTTGCCATCCAAGAAAGGAGGAGAGAGCACGAGGCCTTGCCATAGCAACACCGGAGTGAGCCTCTGTCCCCTACGGTTTTGATTTTGAGGCCTTGCCATAACAACACCTCAGAACTCTTCCCTCTAGTACTTCGCTGTTGACTCCTTCAACCTTTGCGTCCTTCACTTTTGACTCCTATAAACCCTAAGGCACTGATCTAAAGTCCTCCAACGTTGAAGTGAAACTTGATTACAACACTCTCAAAACCTTTAAATTGAAAAAACCTAACCACTAACCCTAACCTTAAACTAATCTACTAACCCTATGTGTTGCTGTCATCCTTTGTTGTTATATCATTAATGCAACGGTGTTTTCTTTATGAGCAATTGAGTAATGGTTAAGGCATTTATTGAATGAAGTATTGATTTGTTACATTGAATGCCATATTGTTCCAATATTTATTGAAGTGTTATAATTTTCATTGCTATTGATAAACATTTACTTCATCAACATTTATTGCCAATTGCTTATATGTTATTTAGATAGTCATCTATATGAAGTACTAACCCCATTGAGATATAGTTTGAATATATCAGTTTGTTGTTGCTTTGTTCTAGGCAGGTATACTTCTTTGGGGGTTTACTTTAAATTGGCCTTTGGTCGGACTATCTGTTTGGTGGTGACTTGTGAGGGGGGGAAACTTATCCTTGTCTTATTATCCTCTTGCCTCTTCAAAATCCCAGGTCACTGGGGACGTGTCCCCTGGGCCTCACCTCCCTAAATAGAAAGAACCTTCCCATCGTGGTGACATTGGGTGGGATAGGTTTCTGTTACGCTAGTTTGACCTACAAGACTCAAGCCTTTTATCCTAGCTACAAACTGTTCGATAACAGTCCTTTCGGACTGTACCAAGCTTATCTCGAAAGTGCTCAAACTTTACACGAGATAGAGGCTTGGTCAACACATCGACAACTTGTTCATCCGTGCTAACGTACTGGAGCTTTATGGCTCCTCTCTGCACCATGTCACGGATGTAATGATATCGGATCTCTATGTGCTTTGACTTGTCATGGAATACAGGATCCTCTGTCATCTTTATGCAGCTCTGGTTGTCACATAGGATTGTGGTTGCTTCCATCTCTAGGTCAAATAGACCGATCAACAACTTTCGAAGCCATATAGCTTCGCAGCTGGCAGAACACACAACAATGTATTCTGCTTCCGCTGTACTGAGAGCAATGCTGGATTGCTTCCTACTCTGCCATGAGATCATGGCTGATCCTAAACTGAAATAACATCCTGAAGTGCTCTTCCTGTCAGAGACACTCCCAGCCCAATCTGAATCGGTGTACCCACTCAGTGTGAAATCATGATCTCCGTCATAGCTGAGACCACAATCTAATGTACCCTTAAGGTACCTCATCACATGTTTTGCAACAACTAGGTGAACATGTCTGGGCTCTACCAGAAACTGACTCAAGGTGTTCACGGCAAAACAAATATCTGGTCTGGTGTTCGTCAGGTACATCAACGATCCAATGATCTGTCTATATAGCGTGGCATCAATCAATTCTGACGAAGTGTCGACTAGTAGCTTCAGCTTCGCTTCCATGGGTGGATTCATGGATTTGCACTCCAACATGTCGAATCTCTTCAGGATTTCGACTGCATACTTCCCTTGGTTAAGGAAGATTCTCTCTGGTCACTGCCATACCTCAAGACCTAAGAAATAATGCATTAGGCCAAGGTATTTCATCTCAAATTCTGAGGCGAGCCTCTTCTTACATTCGGTGATGAGCTTTTCTTCTCCAGTTAAGAATAAGTCATCCACATACAACAATAATATCATTGGCTCATTGTTCATAACCTTGAAGTAGAGGTTAGAATCTGCTTTACTCTTGGTAAAGCCCAAGCTCGTCAGGAAACTGTCTATCCTGCCATACCAAGCTCTAGGAGCTTGCTTGAATCCGTACAGAGCTTTCTTCAGCTTGCAGAAATGAGACTTCCTGTTTTCAACTTCAAATCCTTGAGGTTGCTCTATATACCCTTCTTCTTTGATGACACCATTTAGGAAAGCTATCTTTACGTCCATCTGGTGTAACTTCCACTTCATCTTAGCTGCAAGGGCTATGATGGTTCTGATCGAAGTGTATCTGGCTACAGGAGCGAATGTCTCTTCATAGTCAATGCCTTCCTTTTGAGAAAAGCCAGGAACAACAAATCTTGCTTTATACTTCTCAATACTTCCATCAACAACATGTTTTATTTTGAAGAGCCATTTGGAAGATACCACATCCTTGCTCTTCGGTCTTGGAACTATTTCCCATACATCGTTCTTTATTATGGATTGGTATTCTTCTGTCATAGCATCTTGCCCATTCTTTCTTCTGAATGGCTTCTTCAAAGCAAGTGGGCTCTTTCTCTAGGAGATCACACATCAAAGCCATATAACTGGAGAATGGCTTAGGTCTCTTCATCTGTCTCGTGGTTCCTTCGAGAACACCATACTTCTCTCCATATTCAATAACCTCTCTTGCCCAAGCAGGCTTTCTTTTATGGGAGATCGTCATCTGAGGAGGTTCTTGAAATTCCACTATGTCATGATCTTCTAGAATTTCCTCATCAGGGGAAGTTACGATTTCCCTCACTTTCTGTAGCTCTGGGAACCTCCGTCACTGATTCTGCAACCCTAGGGATTATGGGTTCCTCTTCATATACTTCTTCAAGATGGCATCTTCTCGATTTCTTGAGCGTTGCATCTTCATCGAAGGTCACATCCCTACTGATCTCAATGCGATGGTGACCTGGTATATAAATCCTGAAGGCCTTGGAGACCTCACAGTATCCCAAAAATATTCCCTTCTTTCTTGAGGGTTCTAGCTTGTTTCTCTTTTCTTTCGGAATATTTATAAATACTGGGCAGCCAAATATTTTGAGATGGCTTACCTCTGGTTTCTTTCCGGTGAACATCTCTTCTAGGGTCTTGAACCCAAGTGCACTATGGGACAAACGGTTTTGCACATATACGGCTGTCATTGCTGCTTCTGCCCATAAGCACATTGGAAGATCTTGATCATGGATCATGGTCTTCACAGCTTCCATTATCGTTCTGTTCTTTCTTTCAGCTACACCGTTTTGTTGAGGATTATAGGGAGTGGTGAACTCCCTCTTGATTCCAACATCTTTGCAGAAGTTCACAAACTCTTTTGAGGTGTATTCTCCTCCATTATCTGACCTGAGTATCTTGATCTTTCTTTCAGAAAGATTCTCTATCAAGGCTTTGAATTCCTTGAATTTGCTAAACACTTCATCTTTAGATTTCAAAAAATACACCCAGGGCTTACGAGAATAATCATCAATAAATGATACATAGTATACATACCCACTAATGGAGGATGATGGCATTGGGCCACACACATCTGAATGAATGAGCTCTAAGGCTCCTTTTGCTTTGCTGTCTCTCTTTGGAAAAGGGTTCTTGATGTTCTTCCCTTGTGCACATCCATTGCACACGCCTTCATGGTCAACCTTGAGTTTTGGTAGACCTGTGACAACTTTGCATACGTATGGTAGCGCCTTGTAGTTGATGTGGACTAATCTTCTATGCCAAAGTTCACATGGATTCTCAATGGCATGGATCATGGCAACTTCTGAGTGACCCTTTAGCTTATACAAGCCACCTTCTTCTTTTCCAATGATGATTGCTTCTTTCAAGGTTTCTCCTTTAGCCCACATAAGGACTTCTCCATTTATGAATGCAACTCTGAAGCCTTTCTTTTCTAAAGATGAAATGGAGAGTAGGTTCTTTGTCAAACTTGGTACATAGAGTACATCCTTCATTTTCATTGAATTCCCTGAATTAAGCTTGTAGTTTGATTCTCCCACTCCCTTGATGGGATATTGGTAATCATCTCCAAGTGTCACTTTATGAGAAAACTTCTTTTCTGAAATGCAAGAGAGAATATCTCTGACCTGTCATGTGCTTGGAGGCACCACTGTGAATGAGCCAAGTGTCCTCTCCAGTTGTTACCGATCCTGAGAGGGTTGAGATTAAGACATAGTCTTTAATTTGTTCTCTTAACATCTTTGCGGGTGGCTCTTCATCTTCCACTGCATGGGCATGGTGCCTCTTATTTTTCCTTTTGTATTCTTCTCGTCTTGCTGGACAATATCTCGCAATATGTCCCATCTTGTCACAATGGTAGCATTGGATAGATGAGTAATCTCTTTCCTTTCGTTGTCCTTTCTTCTGGAATCTCTTTGGTTGAGATTTGTTTTGGGGGTGAGACTCTTTATGAATTTCTTTCTGGAAGTAGGACTTCTTCCTTCCTCCTTTGGTGTGAGTAGCTAGGGCTTGATCATCATCTCTTGCTAGTAACGCTTCTTGGTTAGCTAGTCTTGTTTCTTCTTGAATGCATTCTTCCCATAGACCATCAAATTTTAGTTTTTCTGTTCTGGCACAAATCATTTGGATGAATGCATCCCAAGGTGTTGCGAGACCATTAAGGGCCGTCATTATAAGTTCGTCTTCGTCTATAGCATCCCCGATTGCTTCTGGTTGTTTTTTGAATTGGGATATCCTGGAGAAATATTCTTGGATTGATTCCCCTTTCCGCATCCTTGTATTCTTGAGCTGAGTTCTTAGATTCATCTTTCGGTTTATGTTCTTTCCTTCATATAGTCTACTTAGGGCATCAAACATTTCTTTCAGAGTCTTCTTTGATGACACATAAGGGATCAAGTGATCTTTGATTGAATCTGCAATGATTCTTTTGGCCCTTATCATGTCCTTTTGATGCTTTGATTTTTCTGCAGCATCGTCGGGTTTCGACACTTCCTCTTTGACGAATCTTGCTAGGTCATTTTCTTCAAGAATGAGACCAATCCTATACTTCCAGGCACGAAATTTTTCCACACCTTCCAGATTGTCAACAAGCTTAGTGCTTGCAGACATTTTTTACCTAGAGCTAGGAAAATGTCCAAAAATAAAAATGCTCAAAATCAAATTTCGAACTTACGATGAGGTGCGCTTGGCTGAGGCGAGTAGCCTGGTGTGTTTGGATCTGAGAAAATCCAATTTTTACTCCTCCAAGCTTGATTTGCGGATTTTTGGACTGGTGCTTTTGGTTTTCTGGTACCTCTGGTACTTCTGGTACTCTGGTTTTCTGGTACTTTGTGAAACTAGGGTTTCACTTTCCAGGAGATCTAGACATTGAAAAGTTGCGTTGAGGATGCCAAAGTGATCCTTGAGGAAGGGCACACTTTTCTAGATGGTTTTAGGGCTGAAATACTTCACCAACAAAAAGCCCTAATTTGCATGTACGTCAACAGTGACGCTTTTCATTTTTCTGTTGTGAAAGATGCTCTCTTCAACTTAGCTCTGATACCATGTTAAGGTTTAAGCTATTATTAAAGTTCTTTGCATTTCACTAGATAACAATAGCATAAGATAGGATCACTGAGAAATACACAATCACAAGAGACACATCATTTATCCTGGGAAACCCTCATCGGGGAGAAAACCCAACAAAAATTCCTTATTATAGATAGCCAATACAATGCCAAGAGATAACTCAAACAAATACAGGAAGTCCTCTCCCAAGAATGCGCCTCTCTCTTCTCCAACTATAGCTCCGAAACTTGTCTCTCAATGAACAAGTGTGTGTGTGTGTGTCTAAGTGAGGCGTTAGCCTCCTTATTTATACAATTCTGGCACGTGTGGAAGTGTCTCTTCACTGGCAGGGTCGACTTCTTCTTCTGGGTGGTTATAACCACCTTTAATATATTCTGGGGCCGACTTCTTATTCTGCTAATTACAATTATGTTTTGACCAATCTGCAAAAGGGGATTTGGTCTTTTATAATAGCCGACATGATCAATCCGCAATAGGGGATTGATCTAATGAATAATTCCACAATAATAATTAGAATACACTCTGCAGTTACATTATTTCAAGATTTCCAAGCCCATTAATGCCTTTTATTCTTTATTGCTTTTTCTTTCAAGAAGCTAATTAGGGGACACTGCCTTGGTGTGGTGACCAGTGGTGGCAATGTTACCCACATACACTTTCACGGAAATGAGAAGGCTGGCTCATGATGAGACCCCCTTTCTCTTGGCTATGCCACCAAGAGCCACTACCCTGGCATGGTAACCAGCTGCTGGTAGTGTCATACCGCTAGATGCCCATGGACCTAATAGGATGGCTCGTGATGAGACCCCCTATTTTTCGACTAGGTCTTGTTTTATTATTTTTTATGGGTCCCTCTTGTTTCTTGCTGAGAAGCTTTTTTACTGCTTTCTAGGGGATCCTTGGGCGAAGCATCTCGAGGTTTTATTTTTCAAGCTTTTATCTTTTGCCAGCTGCTTTTACCTTCTGGGCCTTTAGCCCCTTCTTCCCACAAGGCAAGGTGCAACCCTTAAATAATTGGCCAACCCAATGCCCAAACCAGTGTAATGGGATGGATGAGCGGGAGCAAGATGGAAAGTGGTAAGTATGACGGGAGCAGACGATGACTTTTCATGAATCCCCCTAGTGGCAACTCAAAACCTATGGGCACATGCTTATTAGTGCATCCTGTCATTCCCCTCAGATATGGTCAAGTGGATAAGTATAAGATCCAAGCACCGGTTAGAAACAAAAAGAATCAAATGCACATATTCAAAGGTTTTGAGGATCAGAGTGACACATACCATGATACCCAAACTCATTACCTCATGGAGCAAGATGCATCTTTGCTACAGGACCAAGCCGAGGTGATGGATGCTGTTGCTGCTGACAAAGTGGATGCGCTGAAAGGAAGAAAAGATGGGCCCTCCAAAGCCATGCTCAAGTCGATCTATCTCTCGGTACTCCATCTCCTTAGTTATCTTTAAAAGTGGGGGATAACATTTGGCTCCAAGTTGGGGACATGTGCTCACCGTAGAGCGCATGAGAACCTCAACATCTCTGGCACAACCTGTAACCTGCTTGATCTCAAAAGAAACTATCAGTAATCATTTGGGGTGGTGATATCACTCCCAACTCATATATATAAAATTGAAAGCAAACATATGTACAAATGTGAAAGCAAACTACTCTAACATGCAATGCAAATGGTATATACAATGAATGCAAATGCCTATGTACTTACCTGCACTTACCTGTTGGCTGGATGTTAGGTGTAGTCAAACAACCAGTGAAACCAATCTAGTAATGTCCCATAATACCTGCCTTTGTGCTTCATCGTAAACCAAAACAGTGATAAGTCAAGCACAAAAATAACACGGGTTAGAGAATATATCATATCGTCGGAAATAATAAAGTTTAACTCATGGAGGCGGGTGGGAGGGAGAAAGTCATGCCAAGTCACTCTCTGAGGAAAGTGCTCAATCCACTCTAGGAAGGGATCGTGAAAAGTAAAAGGTTAAGAAAACTGACACAAAAGGTCTGCAAGCTAGCTACCTAGGATGTTCTCATAATCTAAAGCCCTGGAAGGGATTGACAAGGATCTAGTAGAAGACTGGCAAACTCTTAAGGGAAAGTTGAAAAACTGAGATGACAGACTTATTCTTGAAGTATTCAACCAACCCTTGGACTCTAGGGCCTGTCCTAGAGGAAACTCAATGCAAAAAACAAATCTCCCAACTACACCTCTAGAGACACGACAAAGTAAAGTAATCAAAGGTGACTGGAGAAAGCTGTCACAAGAATCCTTATTCAGGCAAACAATGTCCTTACCCCTATCAAGACTGGAGCACAGTTGTGGTTGAAAATCATCTTCATGGAAAGGATGCAGGTGCTCAGAGGAGTACTCATCAAAGTCCTCAAGGTGTGACCGAAAATCATCAGGAAAATACGAGACTAGGTCAACCTTGGGTGTTTGGAAGGCATCGGTAATCATATTATTTCCTTGTTGCCACTGGTCAAAATGAAGAGTAGCTTGTTGTGATAACTGTGAAGGCAACACTTGGAAATGATTCTCAATGTCGTAAATGGGGTCCATATCATAACCGACTACATCCCATCTACGTCTTCTAACATGCATGAACTCATCAATATCAACTATGTCACTATCTATGTCATAACATGAAGGATTCAAAATATTCAAGGGCTCATCCATCTCCTCCTCATTTCCCAAATTGTAAAGCAGAGAATCATCAAAATGTTGGGGAGGAGGGTAACTTACTGTTTCTTCTTGTGCAGGAGCTTTGAGGACTTGGGTGTTTTCAATATGCATCATTGTTTCATCCTCATAAATTGCCCCTTCATCTTCAATTGTACATCAAGGAATATCTTCTTCGTTCGAGGATTCCATTTCTCCTTCACTTTCTGAATCATGGAACAAGGTGTCATCGGAATCCTGGAAAGGAAAGCAACTAACCTCATCGTCTTCTTGTTGTGCAGGGGGAAAAGGCTCGTGGACGGCTTCCTCAGAGGGAGGAGCACAGGTTGATACTTCATCATTTTGCTTACGTTCCAGCTCCTCGACTATGTCTTCAATAGTCCTATGTTGATCCATGGTTTGTTCCTCTTCTTCTTGGAAATCAACAATAAAGTTCTCAAGGGCAACCAAACTTTCCATACTAAGAGTACCTGAGGTAAAGAGGTATCTTATCTCAGATAAGGAGATGTTTTGCTTGATCCTTGCAGCCATGCTGTGAGCTTCATTAAGCTTCCTTGGGCTCCTCTTACTAAGGGGAAATCCCAGATGCACCAAAAGTGCATGCGTA
Source organism: Picea mariana (assembly GCA_032191745.1). Lineage (NCBI taxonomy): Eukaryota > Viridiplantae > Streptophyta > Pinopsida > Pinales > Pinaceae > Picea > Picea mariana. Next base: position 84,893 of record JASDQU010738704.1, read on the forward strand.
TAGAGATGGACAAGGTACTTCTCTTCAGGATGATTGCTTTCAGGAATTTGATACAGTATGTCCTCAAACATATCCTGGAAGTCTCTGACAGATTTATCTTCAGTTTTCTTTATATGCTTGAGTCTTTTTAATGGTACTGGGATGTCTTCCAACTGAATACCCCATCTTTTGAGAAAGGTTTCTTCAAATTGTTCCATAGTCTTGATGCTGGCATTGGGGAGGTTGTCATACCACTCCTTAGCGTTGCAATAAAGATTGGCAAAGAAAAGTTTCATGACCAAGTCTTCAACATCATCAACGATAGGGTGGGATAGAAAGAAATAAGTTTCTCATGGGATAGTCGACTCTCTCCCTATCACCACCAGTGAATCTAGGGAGGAAGTTTTTGTATTCAAGGGGTATTTCTTGAGGGTATCCCAGGATATTACTCATGTCTAAAGGCTTGTAGTTTCCTGGATCCCATTGAGAAGTCATAGTTGGCTTCGTCATCAGTGGAGTAGCCAGATAATTTCCTTGAAATTATCAAAGAGATAAGGGAATCACCCTTAGTGGAGTCGCCGGGTAAGCTTTGTAAGATAAGGAATTTCGAGGAAAGGCTTACCGAAAAGTGTCATCTTGAGGAGAATTGACTTAGTGTTCCCCAACAGTGGTGCCAAAATGGGCAAACTGGCGAAACTGAGACTATCCTACCACTGTCACCTCGATAGGATAGCTCTTTCTGTTTAGGGTGGAAGGCTCAAGGGAGATGTCCTCGGTGACCTGGGGTTTTAGAAGGCAAAGGCTTAAAGGGCTTAGTAAAGTTATCCCCCTCACAAGTCACCACCGATCAGAAAGTTTGGCTTAACAACCAATAAATATAAAGTAACCAGAAGTGTCCCTGCCTGAGACAAAGCAACAAGGAAACTATACATGTGCAAGGTCACTTGCTTGGTTAGTACCTCATGTAATCAAAGACGAAAGCAATTGACCAATAATATAAGTGAAGCAAAATCAATGATATAAACTAGCAATGATTACACTATATCACTTCACAATAAGGGCTAAAGAAGCTTCACAATTATCAATGGCAACTTATCATCGATGTAACAATACTAGAAGCAACGTCTTAGTCAATCTTTCAATTGCTTTAAAGACACAATAAATGTTGCATGGATATGTTTATAACACAAATAGATGACGACAACAATAGGGTTAGTAAATATTAGTCTAAGCTAGGGTTAGAAGGAATAGTAGCTGTTCAAAGTATTGGATGTGTGTATGATCAAGGTACTCAAACATAGAAGGTCTAAGATCAGTGCGTTACTTAGGGTAAATGGAGTCAAAAGGGTGCAAAAGTTGAAGGGCCGAAATGATAGTGAGAGGGCCAAAGACAATAGGATATGACGGTTGAAGTGTTGCTAAGGCAAGGCTTCAACCTATCAACCCTAGGGGAGACGACTCACTAAGGTGTAGAAACCCTAGGCCTTAGTGAGCCTCCTCCTTCTTTAGCTCAAAGGGTAAAGATGAAACGACTAGGCTAGAAGAGTAGAGGTAGAGTGTTGCTATGGCAAGGCTCTATCTAGCTTCAACAAATCAAAATGGCTCTTAGCATAACTTAGTAGGGACATGAAACAAGGACACCAACATGTGCTCATTCCCTAGGGTTTGATTAAGAAAATTCCATTAAAATGCAAGAAAAAGATACCATAACCATTAAAATGAAGAAGAATTAAAGAAATTCACCTACATTCATCAACCATTCATTAAGCAAAACCCTAGTTGTAAACCTTCCACAAAGAAAATGCAGAAAATAGCCAATAAAGAGCCTCCTTCAACAAGTGCACATCAAAATTTCAGCCAAGAACCCTAAAGGAGGGCGCAAATTTTAAAGCTCACCAAGAGTGAGTGAAAGATGATTCAAAATGAGAGTTTTAGCTCTCTATTTATACAATAGCAATGACCTTAATGAAATTTAGGTCACCAAAAGGCCGACAAGGCCAAAATACCAAATAATACTGTTTTACATTAAATGTCATAAATCAAACCCTAATCAAGCAAAAGTAAAGACGTCATGCCCTTTAGAGGGTGACGTTAGCCCTTTGTAGGGCAGTATTGGCCTCCTGGAGCAAAACATTAGCTCTCCTTGGGCTTCTCCAAGTTGCCACAGATGCCACAATTGCCTCCCAAAACGTCCATAAATGCTGGATGACGTCATGGGCATCCTAGGTGACGTCATGGGCCTTCCAAGGCCAATGTCCCAGTGGAGAGGGCACAACCCCCTTGGGTAAGGCTCTGCCAGGGTGCATCTATGGAACGTCCTCCTCTTCTCTGGTGCAAACTCCTCTGTCATGTCTCTGCCCCTTGTTGGGGTCTCAACATCCATCTAGTGGGCTCTTCATCCCCATGGAGGTCCAAACTAATCATCTCCCCATGTGTACCTGTCCAATATGGTACCTGTCCATCGGGTATGATCCTGCACATCAACAAATACGCCCTCCATGGGCTCATAAGTTACAGGGATCATAGCAATGTCAATCACATCCAATCATCAATTTTATCAAACATGTGCATAAAACCCTTTTCACCCAGTCAAGTGCTCAAAGACATTATACAAATCTGCAAGGCAAGTTTGGAGGAAGTGACAGGGCATCCTATTGGGCTAGTGTCCTTTGGAAATGGGATGTTTCCGGAAGAAATCAAATCCAAGTCATGTTAATGGATGAGGTGGATAAGGGATGTCCTGACAAGGGGTGCAGTGATAGCAAGGAAATGCAAAGCTTACCTGTGGGTGCCTTTGTAGAAGGCGAGCTGCACCTGTCCTGGATGCAAATGTTTCCAAGCCCATTAATGCCTTTTATTCTTTATTCTTTATTGCTTTTTCTTTAAAGAAGTTAATCAGGGGACACTTCCTTGGCTTTGTGACCACTGGTGGCAATGTTACCCACAAATACTTTCACGGAAATGAGAAGGCTGGCTCGTGATGAGACCCCCTTTCTCTTGGCTATGCCACCAAGAGACACTACCTTGGCGTGGTAACCAGCTGCTGGTAGTGTCATACCGCTAGATGCCCATGGACCTAATAGACTGGCTCGTGATGAGACCCCCTATTCTCCGACTAGGTCTTGTTTTATTATTTTTTATGGGTCCCTCTTGTTTCTTGCTGAGAAGCTTTTTTACTGCTTTCTCGGGGATCCCTGGGTGAAGCATCTCGAGGTTTTATTTTTCAGGCTTTTATCTTTTGCCAGTTGCTTTTGCCTTCTGGGCCTTTAGCCCCTTCTTCCCACAAGGCAAGGTGAAACCCTTAAATAATTGGCCAACCCAATGCCCGGACCAGTGTAATGGGATGGGTGAGCGAGAGCAAGATGGAAAGTGGTAAGTATGATGGGAGCGGACGATGACTTTTCATGAATCCCCCTAGTGGCAACTCAAAACCTATGGGCATAGGCTTACTAGTGCATCCTGTCATTCCCCTCAGATATGGTCAAGTGGATAAGTATAAGATCCAAGCACCCGTTAGAAACAAAAAAAATCAAATGCACATATTCAAAGGTTTTGAGAATCAAAGTGACACATACCATGATACTCGGACTCATTACCTCATGGAGCAAGATCCATCTCTGCTACAGGACCAAGCCGAAGGTGATGGATGCTGCTGCTGCTGACAAAGTGGAGGCGCTGAAAGGAAGAAAAGATGGGCCCTCTACGGCCATGCTCAAGTCAATCTGGCTCTCGGTACTCCATGTCCAGGACTTGTTGGCCTCGAGACATAATCTCCTTAGTTATCCCTAAAAGTGGGGGATAACAGTTTAAAAGTAAAAGAACACTAATCTAATTAATTGATTAAGACGAAAATTCAACACTATGCAACTCCCCCAAGTCATGTGTCCTAGTAGATGCACCCCATTATGGTTGTGTACCAATCCAGATCATAAATGACCAACATGATGAAGAGTTACCAACATTAAGGGGCAGTGGACTGTAGCCATAAAAGCAAAGTCTATCTTGAAATGGGGACTAAAAATACGGGCCATGATTGACCAGATGGGGTTTGGAGATACTACATAAGCCCCCCACCAATACATAGAACATCTAGGCATTGTCCAATACAATACATGCGTGCAAATACAACCACACTTTTGGATCATGGTACAATAAGGCTCATATTGTGCTCATATGATGGTCCACATCTGGTGAAAAAATATAGGGTACATTGAGGTGAATTTGAGATCTAACACCTAGAATATTGTGACATTTTAAATTGTTGTGATTTTATTGTAATTTTGATTAAATTGCAATATATTAAGGCTATATTATCACTGTCTTGGAAATCTTGTGACATATCATGATATTGGCAATATTTGCAACAATGCTTAATACAGTGACCATGCATGAACCTCTTGCTCTGTAGCACATGCTTGCTTGATAGTTGGGAGTCATGAATCCCTACTCATATATTCACAGCGAGTTTGAAAATTTCATCAAATGTTAAGTTGCTATTTCTGAACATAATTTTATTTGTTCCTATCCATTTGCTTCCGTTTCTATTAGGGATTGTTTCATGCACTTTAGCCTTAACATAGTTCAAGGTAGCATGCATCATAGTCTCTTGCTTGATATTAGATTTGGGATTTATCACTTATTCTTTATAGGTAGACAAGTTCTTAGTGGAGAGATTACATAGCTTCTATAGTTAATTTCATTTGTTGGATCCACACATCGTGCTGTTGCACATTGTGTGCGGCAAATGCAAATATAAGTTTAACTTGTTTTCCCATTCTATAACATTTACCATTTAAGCTACCAGTCACTTACTCAAGGATTGGTGAATGGCGTGATTGAGATTGCTGATTCTCACCACTATATTTTCATCTGTAAACTATTGACCAAATTGCATTAGCTTCGTTGTTCTGCAATTCATCTCTATTCATCTTTTTGTCCTTTCATATATTACTCTAAAAGGCCACTTTGGCCTATGGATTTCTGAATGCTTTTCTTTCTATAGAGCATTTGGGTGAGAATGCTTAAAAAGTAATTCTTTAACTTTCCTCTCCTTTGTCATAAAACACATTAAGCTTATTCCATATCTTTTAAAGTATATACCTTTTTTTTTGTTTGCTAGTGTGTCCGTGACTTGTGGGATTAGCGCTTGGCTAAGAAACCATGACCCAGGGGCATCTAAGCCGTCAAAATCACTCGGGGATCGCACCCGGCCTGGGCCACACCAACCCTTAGCTGGCTGGATTTTTTAGATGTCTCCTCCCATCTACAGCGGGTTTCGAACCTGGGTCGCCCTACAAACAAAACCCTTTGAAACCAATCACATTAGCGGGATTTGACTTTAAAGTATATACCTTAGGTCTGGCTATTGTGTTCATTCATTTAATGCCTTACTACATGCTTATAGTCCTCTGAAGCTTATATTTTCCATCAAGGGAGAAGATATATAAGTTCAAATTTTGTTCAGATAGGATGCAAATACAAGAATCACCTTGCAAGCTTTTCAATACAGTTTGTTGATGTAAATACAATCATCAATGTGTCTTTGAATTCAATGTTTATTAAAACTATTAAAGATTGGTTTCTCATCCAACTAACTTTATGATACTTTTGCATTCCTGCAATGCAACAGTTCAGTAGTCTAGAGCTGTTTATATGGATAGTCAGAGATCACACTATTTTAAGTGGCATTTAAGGTTGAGATTTTATTAGACTTGACAATTTTTCTTTTACTCAAATAGGGACTGCTTTTTGGAAATTTGCTAATGATGTCTAATTTTTATTAGATATAAAAATTTGCGGTAATTTTTTTATATCCTTTATGTAATTTTGAGCCTGCATCGAGTGCTATCAAACACAGGAATATGATTCAGAAGGTTTTTAATTTGCTAATGATGTTTTTCATTGATGTCAGGTTTCATACCTTCGATATGGACTTATGGTACGGCATGTTATTGACAAAAAGAGTCCTGTTTATGGGCATACTCTGGAAAGTTTGGATGAAGGAGATGCCTCATTTTCATTAACAATCATGGGAATGGAAAGGTCATCAATGCAATCTATATTTTACCTGGAGGTGTGTTGTTATATGTCCCTTTGAAGGCTTCATTTGTTCTATCCAAAGTGGTTGTGGCAGTTCTCATTACTCAACGTACTGAAATAATCAGTCTCTAGAGCTCTTTATTGCTTCTAGCTTGCATCTGTTAAAATCTAAGTTTCTCCCACTTTGATGATTTTGTAAGATACAAGAAACATTGGAAAGTCTTCTTTTGTGTTTCAATCTGATCAAAGGCATTATACTTATTTCAGTGTAGTGAAATTGCATTGTGGTTGTCTTTGAAGTAGGAAATGATGAATAGCATTAGCTCAATATAATAGTTCCAAGCATGAGTATTAGGGCATCACAAAGAATTAAACTTGATCTCAATCTGAGATGCACATTTTGATCAGAGGGTGTTAGATCGTTTAGGGTATGAAGATGAACCACTAAATCAAACCCTCCATATGCCAGCTATGAAGATATTCCTTGAAAACAAGCCAACAATGGTTGAATAAGAGATATGTCAATGAAGCTTAAAGAAACCTAGATACAAGATAAAGCATGATAAAACCCTATATTGCAAATAAAATAGAAAAAAGGGCAAAAAAGAAAAATCGATTATTGAGTTTTGGGTGGTTGAAGACAATGATAGACCAGTTCCTTTGGAGGGCTATGGGGTCTTGTTAGCACAAATTCCCACCCTCCAATTGAGCTGATATAACTGATATTCAGCGATGAAAACTTGGCTAATTAAAGGAGTAAAGCCCCAAATTGTCATGGGCTAGACCCCGCTTCTTTTGGATTGGTGCTTGCCAACCTCAGGGGGGAGTCCCTAGGGTGATTTTGCTGCTGTCCTAGGTTTGATTTTCTGCAAAATAAGACAAAAAACAGCGGCTGTAACGTCTTGGACAGCGAGTTAATTCCTTCCAAAACGTGGGGAAAATGTAGTTTGTTTGCTTTGAGGGATCCTGCAGGGTTAGCACAAGAAATATAGAAGAGAAATAGAGAAAGAAACTATTCAAATATCAATGAAAAGCACAATGAATAGTAAGAAAGTGACTAATCTAATTTCAGATGAAGTTGTTGCCATGATGGAGTAGAGGAGGTACTCTCAGATTTCAACAGTCACAGGGAGAATGGAGCAACCATTCTCAGCTTCAGAGAAGCTACAGGTATAGAGTCCCACTTCTAAAGGAACATTTGCAGAAAGAGTAGAGGACATACTCCCATACAGTAAGATAGATAATGCTCTGTAGAAAGCACATAGAGCTAACACATGATTGTGTAGATTGAGTTGCAACTGAGCAAGTGTACCAAGTTGTTACAAAGTGATGTGAAAATTTGATTGGAAGTTGAAGATAGAAAGACTCATGTTTGCAAGATGAATTAAGCTCCTAGAGCTTGGTATGGTAGAATTGACAGTTCCCTGACGAGCTTGGGCTTTACCAAGAGTAAAGTTGATTCTAACCTTTACTTCAAGGTTATGAGACAGTTATATTATTGTTGTATGTGGATGACTTATTTTTAACTAGAGAAGAAAAGCTCATCACAAAATTGTAAGAAGAAGCTCACTGCAGAATTTGAGATGAAAGACCTAGGCCTGATGCATTATTACTTAGGTCTTGAATTTTGGCAAAGCCCAGAAAAGATCTTCCTTAACCAAGGGAAGTATGCAGTAGAAATACTAAAGAGGTTTGATATGTTGGAGTGTAAATCCATGAACACACCCATGGAAACGAAGTTGAAGCTCCTGGTAGATATCTCGTCAGAATTGGTTGATGATATTCTGTAAAGACAGATTATTGGTTCAGTGATGTATCTGAAGAATACCAGGCCAGATATACGTTTTGCCTTGTGTTAGTATCTGGTAGAACCCAAAAGTGTTCACCTTGATGATGCAAAACATGTGATGAGATACCTTAAGGGTACGTTGGATTTTGGTCTCTGCTATACTAGAGATCATGACTTCAGATTGTATGGATATATTGATTTAGATTGAGCTAGAAGTGTTTCTGATAGAAAGAGCACTTCAAGATGTTGTTTTAGTCTGGGGTCAACCATGACTTCATGGCAGAGTAGGGAGAAATCTAGCATTGCTCCCAGCATAGCAGAAGCGAAATACATTGCTGCATATTCCGCCAATTGTGAAGCCATATGGTTTCGAATGTTGTTGACAGATCTATTTGATCTGGAGATGGAAGCCACCGTGATCCTATGCTATTGTTATCTAGTAAATTAAAAATAAACCTAATAATAGCTCAAAACTTAACAACTGTCCCCCATTCCCCTTGCTGACCATGCCCTACTTTCCTTCTCCCTTCAGTTTGACCACCCCCACTCTAGCAACCCCCTCCCTCCCCTCAGGGCCCATCCCACACCACCTTTCGATTCGACGAAGGCGACCTTGACATATTCTCCTCTATCCTCTGCCAAATGTTCCCACCCAAGACCCAGTTCTCCTCATTTGACTCTGTCTCAACCAAGTACGCCTGCCTTTCATCTGTCATTTGGGAAGCAACCCTCAAGTCCTTTCCCCATTCCACCCAATCAACTTCCACCCAAAAAGTTCGATCTTGTCCTATGAACAAGTGGTATGACGAAGAATGCAAGACTCTATATTGTCAACTTCGACATGCTTTCATTTACTCTCAACCATCCTACTCCAACCTCAAAGCTTCCTATCGCCGTCTCCTTTGTCACAAGAAACATATTTTCATCTCTCAGAGAAGACGTAACCTTTGTGCTCTCCTTGCTCACTCCCCCAGACAATTCTGGCGTACCATCTGTTGATTTTTCAATGAGCAAGGTTAAGCATGAAGTTCATTCCATTTTTAGCATTTAACCATAACCACTAATGTTGCAGCAACCGAGATCACAAGAAGAAGTACCATGCACAAGAACACAAGAAGTATCCTGGGAAACCCTTCTCAACAAGGGAAGAAAACCCAGTCAAATCCTTTGCTATATTCTTCAAGAGAAAGACCTTCACCACCAAGAAAAACCTAGCACACAAGAGGGTGATCAAACCCTAGAAGAGTAGCACCCAAGAGAGGTGCGCACTTTTCCCAAGGTGTACTTGCTGAAATTTCCAAACTCACTTGAAAGATATGATTCCTCCATGGGGAATTTACCTTTGCTTATACTAACCTGAACCTGTCAACATAAGTGTCTATTGGCACAACAGGGCCGACCTCACTAACTTATAATATAATTAATATTAACTAGATTAATTATCTTTTACATTAATTACCAGTCACATTAAGGTGGGGCCGACCTGTACCCTTTACATTACAATTAGGGTTACAGGCAGGTCTGACTCTTGAACAATATAGCAAGGGATCTTGTACACTCACTAGTGCTCATCCACTAGGGGCACATCCATAGGGATGTCCATATCTCTGGCTCACTGCATTACACAGAAGAACCACTTCTTCACTAGTGCTCAGCCACTAGGATTACGGTCACCTGTGCTCGTCCACTCAATAGATCTTCTTTCCCACTGCATTACGTAGGAGAGTCATCTGGAGTTTCTCGTCAACTCTTCTGCTCAGAGGAGGCTAATGCATCATCTTCATTTCTGTTCTCATGACGATGCACCCAGCACTTTGGGATTTCACACGTTCACCTTGTGCTCAGCCATAGGCACATCCAACTCTGCAGATCACCTTTCTCATTGCTTTACACAGGAGAATCATCTGGAGTTCTTCTCAACTCTCTGTATGGAGGAGGTCATCTCTACGTTCCAGCGCTGTCTCAGATAGGAACCACACACCCTCTTCAGGGGCTTTCTCTCAGGTTTGTAAGCTGGAGAATATCTCACATGGCTGCAATGATCCACATCTCACAGGTTTGTAAGCTGGAGAATGTCTCACATAACTGCAATCATCAACACTCCCTCTCAGCTAGGGAGGCATTCTTCATCATGCCAAGTCTCACACGGATGTACTTTGAATTTTGTCTTGGCTGGAGTCATCAATACACCCTCTCAACTAGGGAGGCATTCTTCACCAAGTTAGTTTGGTGAAGATGTTTTCAATCTTCTCATGTGTCGGAAGGTACTTTATGTATACGATTTTCCTTTGCATCATATCTCCGATATAAGGATATTTCATCTCATCGTGTTTCGATCCATCAGGAAATACTGGGTTCTCAAGGAGATTTATACACGGGTCTTGGTTATCATCATAGTATCCATCTCATGGTCAAGTAAATCTATCAGAAGCTTGTGAAGCCACATTGCTTCGCATAGTCACTGCTATATACTCTGCCTCTGTGGTACTCAAGGCCACAGAGTTTTGTTTCATGCTGCATCAGGAAACAGTGGCAAACTTCATGGTAGAACATCAACCGGATGTGCTCTTCCACTGTACTTTCTGCTCAATCTGAATCGGCATATTCTGAAAACTCAAGTTCACTCTAGAGGCATATCTTAGGCCATATCCAACTGTGCCTCGTATATATCTTAATACATGTTTTGCTGTTGTCTAGTGACTCTGTTTTGGTTGACTCATGAAATGACTAAGCACATTCACTGTATGGTATGAATCAAGTCTGGTGTTAACCAGATACATCAGTGATCCAATCAGTTTTGGATCAGTCTCGTCTGAATCATCATCAATCTTCTTCTTTTAAATTCATCACGGTGGATTTTGTATTCTGTCATGCTTGAACTTCTTTAATATTTTCATTGTATATTTTTCTTAACTCAGGAAAATCTCATTGATCCTCTGTCATACTTATTGTCCCAAGAAGTAGTGAATCATACTCATATTCTTCATCTCGAATTCAAAAGTCAAGGATTACTTGTATCCAACAACAAGGCTTTTTGAATAAGTCATCAAAATAAGGCTCTTGTCATCAACACTGTAATAATATAGGTTTGGATCAACAACACTCTTGCTGAAATCCAAACTCATCAAGAATTTATATATCTGATATAGTTTCCAACTCATGGATGGTAGAACGGATGGAAATGTATCGGGTTTACTTGATCAAGTGTCTCATCATAGACAACTCCCTCTATTTGTGAGAAACCTTTGGCTATAGATCTCGTTTTGTATTTCTAGACACTTCCATCAGCTGCATGTTTGATCTTATAGATCCATTTGGAAGTTACCACAAATTTCCCTTCCGGTCCCTGAATAATATCTTATACATCATTCTTTAAGATATACTGGTATTCTTTTATTATGGCATCTTGCCATACCTGTTCTCCTGTTGCTTCTCTAAGACAAGGAGGCTCATCATCAATGAAGTGGTTCATGACTGAAGGATAGCTCGAAAATCTCTTTTGCTTTCTCGGGATGTGCCTTGAGAGGCTTGTATGCTTCTCTGCCTCTTGTAGAGTGAGTCTAGGTAGGCCTTTTATGCCCTACTGCAATATCTCTGAACATATCAACTGGAGCAACTGGATCAACTTGAACAAAGTTTGTCTCCCTCTGAGCTGCTGAAAGGGGAGAAGGTATTGTCTTACTGTCAATCTCCATCTGAGTGTCTCTCGGTTTGTTGAATGGGTATCTCTTCTTTAAGGACAACGTCTCTGCTTCTTCTCACATAATAATCAATTAAATATGGTTTGGAGTTCCGTACCAGGGATAATGGTCCAAGTCTTTGAGAGCTCCCATACTAGGGATTTATTCAAAAATGCAATCAACTATAAAATTTGAAACCAATTAATTTACCTGGTTTGTTGTCATGTTTTAGTTTTAGAGGAAGTACTTCTCCTCTCTCTTCTCTTCATTCTTTTGAGGTGGGTCTGGATTAATGTCAGCGGTGGAAGCATATTGTCTTCCCTTCTTCCTGGTTGGACAGTTTCTTGCATAGTGTCCATAATTGTCACATCTGAAGCACTGGATTTCTGAAACATCTCTTCTTTGATAACCTGGATTTGATGAAGACTTTTCATCTTTAAATGTTTGCCTGAAATTTCTTTTGAATTTTCCTCCTTTGTTTGTATGAAGTGCAAGAGCATGACTTTCTTCCGAGGAATCTTCCAGTCCTCTATTTCTAAGTCTAAGTTCTTCTTGAGTACAATCTGTCCATAGACGATCAAAGGTTGGTAGACCTTCTCATCCATTGATACTCTGAAGGAAAGGCTCCCACGTTTTTGGAAGGTTGTTGAGAGTGGTTAAGACAAGTTCTCTATCAGACATGATTTCTCCGATGGTCTCTAGCTGTTCTTTAATCTCTGATAACTTCATAAAGAAGATGGCAACTGTGTCACCTTTCGTCATCTTGGTACTTTGAAGTTGGCTCTTCAACGTAAGAGCTCTAACGATGTTGTCACTTTCAAACATTTCTTCTAAAGCTTCATACATATCATAGGTTGTCTTCAGGTTGGCAATACGAGGTAAGAGATGATCTCTTACTAACTAGATGATTAATTTTCTTGCTTTGACATCTTCTTCCTTTCTTATCTTCTTCTCTATATCTGTGGCTGTGTCTGGTAGGGTTTTAGTTACCACATCCAAGAGGTCATCTTCTTCAAGGGTGACCTGAAGCCTTGATTTCCAAGAGCTGAAGTTGCTTGCTCCATCAAGCCTATCTTCTACTAAGGCTCTGTTCTTCATTTGATCGGTTTCTTCAAACTCTTGCCAACTGGATTTTGAAAACCTAATGATTAGGTTGAATTAGTAACCTTGGATTATGTTGAACTTATGACTGCCAACAATCAACTTGATAGTGTCATAGAGATGCTTGCTGATTTAAGCAAAAAAAATGTTTCTTCAGAAATCTAAGATTAATATTCTACAGGAAATTTCGGCACCCTAGAAACCCTAGGGCCAAAAACTCAAAATTCTCGGAAGTTGATTTTAAGAGCTTCCAGAGATGTGCTGGAGGAGGCCGTACTCTTCTATGCAAAGATAGCCCCTGTTATCGCACGGTTTGTAGGAAAGGTCCAAAGAGCTTGAGTCAAGGCTTCAACCGGCGTAACAGGAGCTTCCCCACCCACTGTCACCTCGATGGGGGGATCTTTCTATTTAGGAGGGCTAGTCCAAGGGAGACGTCCCTAAGGCAATCTGGGTAAATGAAAGGCTAAAGGATAGGAGACCAAATCAAGGGAGTCCCTTTCACAGATTGCCGCCCAAGAAGAGATAATCAAAGAGTGAAGTCCACTGATGATGCACCTGTTTGCGAGACAAAACAAAGAAGACTAGAATATGCTTGCAGTGGGTTAGTACTTCATAATCAATGACTATCTTTCAATACATATATGAGCAATTAATCAATGCTATTATTGACTAAGTCAACGATGGCTAGAACAAAACAATGATTTATATCACTTCATCAACAAAGCATAAGAGCACTCAATGTTTAAATTCAAATCTTTGTATCACTTGTTAATGCAATAAATTTCAAATCTGCTCATACATGAAATGTTGCTGCGTCACCTATATTGTTTCTGCAGTAGGTGTGACGTCAGCTTTAATTAACATACCAAAAAAATGACAAAGAGCAAAAAACGTTTTGTCAAATCAGCTT